>OMKP01091228.1:0-16533 GCA_900302375.1 Bathygadus melanobranchus | reverse complement strand
AAAAACACCTGCCTGCTGAGCATAAAAAACACAAGGGAACTTCAAATAGTTTCAAAAGTATGGACGCCATTTGTAAATAGCATCATAGATCACTGGCACTATTGATAGTACAACAACACCACTCGCGTCAACACTTGCAGCTAGAGAGATGGGTAGAACATGAAAGCATCCAACATGTGAGCAGAAGAAGCGGTGGTCTTCTGTGGAGACGGAGCCACATTAAAAACAGTCCCCATGTGGTGCTCAGACAGCAGGCCTTTATGTGGAGGAAACACTTTAACTGGATCAGATAGAGATCAATGGTTCCACCACGGAGCCAATCTTTACTGTAAACAAAAGCCCAGCAGAACACAAGAGGAAACCATTTACTGGTCCAGTTTAACTGCTTACTGAAAACTCCCAACCTTCATCACGGGGGTGTTTGTACATTGAAACCCGGTTTTAAAGGAGAGGGCCATCTGGCTGGCCTTGGTGGTTTAAAGCAAACATGTTCAAAGGAAATCGTTAGACTTCATTATTAAGCGTTAAACGGCACACGTTGGAATAATGCAAATAAATCTAAACAAAGATGTCCAAATTCCACATGGTCTGGCGATGTTATGACTCAAGTTCATCAACCGGTGAATGTCTAAGCAACGACTGAGGATCAACATCGTGGAAACATTTCATGGTTGTTTCAGTAAAATCTAAAAGCAAGGCAACTGTACGGTTTGGGCAGATAAAAACAAAACCACAAAAACTAAAAGAATATTTAGTGAGCTTCAAAAAGCAACCACAGTTGTATACAAACAGACTAATCAGCACTAAATCAGTACTTGAACAACTTAGCATAGAGCCAAGCTGCCCTTTTCGCACATAGACGCCACGTCGGCCATTTGGATCTTACATCAACGTTTCTGTCATATTGGAGAGGCCAAGACTGGCCTGTAAACACACACAAGTAAATGGGGGAGATGCAGTTTTTATACATACACATATATATATAGTATATAACAATGTATTTTTTGTACTCCACGTAGATCATAAACCCTTGAATATAATGCAACATCTATGTATATACATGTCTGTTTTTGCAGCAAACACCATACAATACCGTAACTTAAGAGCTGTGATGTGTAACCATTCATCCTTACCATGACCGCCGTACAACACAAGACCATGAATTACACATACAACCAAATGCAAAAAAAGAAAACTAACATCACACAACAGACCTGAATTCAAATCTAGCACGCCACTACAAGTGTAAACAAGCCCATTTCAATTCAGCATTTCACTTACCTTGGCTTATTGTAATTAGATTGGGAAAAGCGTCTCTATAATACACGGCATCTCCAGTGACAAGTTATAAAAAGCTCACAGAACAACAGGGGACCCTGTGAGGAAACTTCGCCAAAGGACAAGTGAAGTCTTAACGTAGAGGCGTCACAAGGCATTGTTTAACAGGGCAACCAATCAGAAGACAGCCGCACACACACGCACACACACACACAGTGTAACAGGAGTAGGACTCGGTAGACCAAGGTTATTTGGACACGAGGATATAGTATAACAGTGGCATTTCTATGACGGCTTGACAACTTCACAGCTTGTGTGACATGTAGTGCAGATCATGCAAACTAGCGTTAAGAAGGTCACATTAGATGTTGACGTTGTCACGTTGCTTTTAAAAGCAACATGACCCTGAAAGAATACTTGCCTAAAACACACACGTCAAATATTATTTAGACACGTTAGAAAGTCAGTCCTTACCATTTTGGACAAGCACAACTGTGCCATTTTAAGACGTGTGAATCACAATGTAAAGTTGTATGTTACTACTGTTGAAGAAAACAAGCTGCCCACGTGTCGGCTGCTTCTGTAAAGGCCCTTTGCCAGGTTGTGTCTTGGTTCACTCACCAAGACTGCCTTCTTGTGGCAAGACGCGAGACGCTGCTGCACGTCTGTGTAGCTGAGGGTTTATCATAAGATCACTTTAGCCCTGGAATTCCTGTGCACCTGCCCTATCCTGTTCCATGTACATGAAAAAGGCAGAGCCCCCGCCGAGACACGCCTACCTCTTCTGAGAAAGTTTCTCCTTTCAATGAACACTTGCACTTTGAATATGGGATAGGGTGCGCAGGCTGGGGAGTAATGTAGGACATGTGCCTCTAGCATAACTAGGAAGACAAACAAAGACAGGGCTATTCTTTTACCAAACAGATCATTTCCCTGGCCTGGCCTCGTCAGACCAAGGTTTTGGTCCTGAAGGCGTACCAGCCTATGTTTTCTCTTAATGACAGCTAAACATACCTTGTTAAATCCATTTTGAAGACCCACCCGAAACGTCTCTATAGCCCACCCAGGACACACACACACAGACACACACCAACCAGCTCACTGCCGGTACGGCTTTCCCATGTAAAATGACTCCTCCTTACTTCAGGAATTAAAGCAAAGAACACCACTTAGTTTTGAGCATGGGGAAGACAGGACAAAAAACAAAGAAGACTACAATTTCTGGATTCAAACCCTACACCACCTTTCTACCGTTTTAATTACGAACAGCATACCTTTACAGCAACAAGCCTAGTCAAGCACAGAGCGTCCCTCGTGCTTCCCATTATGTGATTCATTTTAATCTACAAGAATCGTATTATGACTGCAGCATATGGTCGCCATCAGAGTCAAGTTCAAGACAGGACAGACCCAAGTGTCAGGTGTGTACCGTGCCATTAAAAAGAGAAAAATAGTCCAGGACGAGTATCCTTTTAGGCTATTGTTAAACCATAGATCAGCAGCTGCTGATGCAGACCTCCTCCCACCAGACCAAACACAGAGTCTGGGTCCTCCCTCTGGAACTCTCTCCCCAAACCCATCCGGGACACCACCTCGCTCACCTCCTTCAAGACTCCCTCCCAAGAATCTCTCCAAACTTGCTTTTAATGTTTAAACTCTTCTACATGTTCTAGTATGGTCTTGTCTTTCTGTTCCAATTGTTTTTAGAATAATTTCTATTATGTGATCATATTCTTGCTGTGAAGTGTCTGTGTATCTTCAAAATATTATAAACCATAAGCCATCAAGGTGGTCAAAGTAGTCAAGAAAGTATGAAGTTGAGAGAAAAAATATACACAATTATGCAGCTAGGGGATTGAGATGGTGTGTCAACCCAAGTGGTAACTTCATAAAAAGCACCTTATATATTCCATATTAGTTAACATTATACAGTGGAGCAGAAAGCCGACAATTGTCCGGCCTCACGTTCAGATTCAGTTCACTGTTGGGAGTTACCGATGGCACAGTCTAGGACGCAAACAACATGTGATTTGAGAAGGGGGGTGGGCGAAGGAAAGGGCTTAACATACTTGGAAACAAAAAGGTCTGTAAAATCCACCTGGTTGTAGCTGGGGTTAATCCTGGCTGCAGAGTGAAAAGCCTACACGGGTTCATCCGCCCCAAGCCACTAGTCCTCTCCCGCCAACACACACACAGGTTTACACATGCCCTGCTTAATCATCAAATTATTCCCTGTACGATTGGGATAGTCCACCCCATCACTGTCACAGAATCCCTACCACGCTGAAACATATCTTTGATGGTCAACAAGGTGAACAAGACCCTCTACTCATTGTGGTTTTGTTTTGCAAGGATCAATTTTAAATTATTAAAATTGGGGTGAACTTCAAAGAAAGGAAAATGAGGCCACCAGCACCATTATGAGACGAATAAAGCCTTCCACTAGCCATGATGACAGTTCACTTCTGACACAAAGGAGTATGAGATTCATTCCAGAAGTGAGAGATGATCTGCTACAGAGGGCAGAGCTGCAGGACTAGGTCTGTCCATCCATACTAGGTGGCATTTGGCTTGATTTTGGGATAGAAAAATATCAGAAAAATATCAGTATCATAAATGGCAAGAGAGCCGATTCAAAAACCCAACAGTTGAAATCCACACTAGCCTGACCTTTTTGTTCTGAACTACACCACAGTTTGATGTTATGTCAATTTTGGAACATGGCATGTATATTCATTTATGGGAGGACAAAAGCTATTTTTAAAAAAAAGGACATTTAATGTTTAGGCCTACCCATGTTGTCCTTATCAAATCCAATCCTCAAGCCTATTTTAAGGGTTCTGGGGTAAAGCAAGTTTTTGTTGGTTCTCAACACTATCAATTAAGTCTCACATGATTTATAATAACAAGGCAAACATTCAGTTCACATAGACCAACATCCCACACTTTAAATCCTGACTGCTCCCACTCCCTCAAACCTAGATACCGAGATACCAGACAAACTTGACTTCTCATACATAGGCTGCATAAAAACACTTAAAAACATACTCACACATGGTTAGAAAGAGTTAATTTTGTTGTTCATTGTTTACATTTTGTTTTTACTTGGGTTACTTGTAAGTTACCCATGAAATAGGCAGACACATTTTCCAGTGATCACCATGTCTACGACTTCAACTACAAAAGCAACACCGGGCTACAGACAGTCACAGAGAGCTCCCCGCGAAAACTCGGCCAGCCACATGCACGGCAAGGCCCAGATTAGACGTGCAACCGACTCGGACAGCGCAGTCGAGTGGAAGTCATTTCCTCTAAACAAACATTCGAGGGCCAGGGGGTGATAATCACAGAGAGGCGCTGGGCGGGTGGACGGTTGGGAGGGCGGCCTGTCGACGGAAGCCCAGCGGCTTTGATCCAAGCAGACACAAGAGGTCGTCTAAGGGAGGTGTTAATTGAGAGACGGCGGGCATATGTCCACAAGGCGAGGGCCCCGGGCCCGTAATGTGTACCTAGAGCTCTGCTAAGCCAGATGTACCAAGCAACACCAGGCTCAATGTTAAACACAATCTGCTTAAGTACTCTGTGCTTCACCAGCAGGGAAGGCACTAGAATGGTGTTTGTTATTGGTGGTACAAACAGACTGTACACATTCAATATTAAGCTTTTCTGTAAGACACAAAAAGTTTGAATTCCCTATTAAAAGGGAACTGGGTAACTTGCTGATGTGCAATTTTTAAACATGGACCATAGAGGGAGGGATAACCATTATAAAACAATATTGCCACTTGTCTGGGTGATTGTTCAAAGACTATAGACAGGCCTGCCAAGCCAAGACTGGTACGTTTAAGATGCTTGAATTAATGCCTCTAAACTCTGCATCATACCTGCTTTGGTGTGTGTATGTGTGTGTGGTAGTTTTGCAAGATTTCGTGCAAGATTTGACAAAAACCTGAAAAAACATATGGATATCTGGTTGCAGAACCAAATTGTTCGCTGTTGACTATGAGAGCATCATAAGTATTTGAGATGACAAAAAGGAAAACCAGAGATTTCATCACAGCCCCTTTTCAGTGGTTGGAGTCATACTGAAATGGGTTCCAAGTCAAACCACCATGGATTCCAATCTTTAAGTCTTTTGAGCACAATGGGGACCACCATGACATCCAGGTCTAAGGTTTAGCACCATCTACACCCCATGTGGTTCCCCTAACTATTTAAATCTTACAAGGATAGGTCCCCTGCCAAAACCATTGTTCAGCCATCATTGGAATGTGCCCCAGAGTGTGTTGCATGCAAGATTAAAAGAAAATGTTTCGTTGGTTGTTGTTGTTTTTTTTGGGGTTTTTTTTGTTGAACGTCAGTCCTTGAAATGTGAGGTAGCATCTCTGATAGTTTTCTATTTAAAAAGAAACATGAACCTGTGACTCCCGTAACTCCAATAAGCCCAAGAGCAACTTCATTTCAACGCTAATGTTTCATAAGTTGGTGACAGTCCCTCTCACCACTCCATAAAGACGCCTTTGTTGAACTCAAGCACTGTATTTCAGACTCTGGCAAGGGAACAGTGGGGAGACATCTCAGCACTGGCGCCTGAGGTGGAGGTGTCCAGGATATGAAAATCTCTTGGAGCTGATGGTATCTTCATGAATGAAGAATAAATCAATTAAATAATAAAAGCGGGGGGGGGATACAGATAACCAATGGCTCTAAAAAACGTTTAAAAAAAGCTCATTCTTTAGGGAACCCAATGCAATGTGTCCAACTCATCCACTTCTATGAGCCCTACGATCATAAAGAAGAAAAGGGACTGTTAAACGCACGTTGAGATACCCTTTAAGAGCTCAAAGTCCAACAGTCAACCAAGCCCAGTTGAACACCTGTTGAGTGCAATAGACCGACTTTGGTCGAGGAGATATAAAACGCAGAGGCAACATTTGAGCTAGACGCAGATCATTGCAATTTGACAAAACCAACTGAAATACACGCAGGAGTCATTATGCGGGCGGCATGCATAATAAAAATTCACATTTTAAACATAGCTGACCTGTCAGAAGACATTGTTCACAGATGATGTAATATAATACGTTTAATAGCAACCTAGTCCCTTTATTTTCTAAAGCCCGACTAACATCATGAGGCTCACTACTTACCGACGCCAAGTGTTTCCTATCGGCTCTTTACGTGATGTTCGCCGTATTAATTGCTTTGAACTGCAATTTAAATATATTATGTCGAGGCCTAAATAGTAGAGAAGTATATTCAAACTGTAAGCTGTCCGAGAACGTGTCGAAACGTAAACTTTCCCCCCCGTCTGTTCCTCGCCGCCAGTCCCCTTTGTAGTTGTCCGCTTCACTAAGTTCTTACATTGCGCTCATGCGCACTTTAGTCCCACGAGCGGCGTTCCGCCCATTATGAAGGTCCGCAGAGCAGGTGAGGTTTACCTGGAGGGCTGCTGTCCCCTCGTTTATGTAACAGGTCCTGTATTAGGGCTGCATCTAGTTCATGACTTGGATTCCAGTTTGACAATGTATTCTAAATTCATTAAATTCATTATATTAATTTTTTCGTCTTTTTGTTATTATTACAAAATCCAAAATACATATTCAGTGGCTGCTTTCTCCTGATACAAAATCAGGGGGGGAAAACAACCAAAATAAGTTATTGGGGGTTAGAGCTACTCAGGCAAAACACGTTTTCATCTCAATTATCTGTGTTGGTGAATAGCGACATCGTGTGGATGCTTGCAGAAGTTGTGTTGCGAATTTCCAAGACGTTTCCAAAAAATTTAATGGCCACAAGATAGCAATGTTGGAGAGAGAGAAAAAACGACACTAACCGAGGATCATTCTAACGTTATAAACATTTAGAATGAAAAATAGCAAATATAAAGACATTTCTAACATTATTATTTGCAGTACGATCATTCGGCCACGCCGCCTACACACACACGAATATATATATATGTGATTAATCAAAGTAATTGATAACTATATAGGCCGATGATTGCATGCTTTTGCTAAAAGGAAATAGCATCGGTAAACCATAACCAGGCTAGCCCCCCTTTTTCCAAATGACTTGACTTTGGTGTTTGACAGAAGTGAATAGCTTCTTTAAACATATACTACCAACTGTTTTTATGAAGACACACATCAAAGACGCACGACATCGTCTTTGACAGTTTGAGGTCGTATAGGCCTACATTCTCATCAGAAATGATGAACACTTGTCACCATATCATCATTAGGCCATACAGTGATCTTATTACACTTATTATTTATTGATTTTTAGCCGAGAGCAGGGTTAGGGCTAACCCTATAGGGCTACGCAAACCTTATGATTTGAAACATCCGCATGGGTGATAATTGTTGTGGATGGTTGACAGACCATCACATACATACACACACACGCACGCACGCACGCACGCACACACACACACACACACACACACACACACACACACACACACACACACACAGAAAAAAAAAGAATTCTAAAAGAATTCAGAAACTCTTATCTTTTATCCAGAGGCCAAAGAATGAATTCACAATCTCGGATAACCAAATCATCTCACGACTTTATCTTAAAACTTAAAACTTCTTGGTTTAACTTGGTCAAACTGTCGAAATTATTCAAAGTACACAACCTGCTGTCGCAATGGTTAGGCTCGGTTTGATTTCAGGGTTGACAGCGTCCATTATTTCAGTCACATCCCCCTTTCGTTGACATTATCAGTTCATCACCACATTGTACAATGCACGCAGTGTGCGAGCGATCACGCCCCTTTTCTAGTGCGCTCTTCGGATTGGCTGTCCCCTATTTACCAACCGCTAAACGTTATAGTTCCGCGTTCTAGGCATTTAAACAACATTTCCCTTCCTCCGCACACTGTACTGGTGCTGGTGTGATCTCCTCTGCAAAAATGTCGGACCAGGGGATGATTGATACCAACGTAATCACTTTGACTAGGTTTGTTTTGGAGGAAGGAAAGAAAGCCAAAGGGACCGGGGAGTTGACGACACTTATAAACGCTCTGTGCACAGCAATTAAGGCCATCTCCTCAGCAGTGCGGAAAGCAGGGATCGCCCATCTGTAAGTAAAATATTGTTACTTTTTTCTTGTTTAACTGTCTCTAGATAGGCCAATCAGCCACGTAGACTGTGGCACACATGGGTTGTGTTGTTGGGATCCGTGCGCCAATGGCAGACGCTGTACATCATAGCCCGCCCACTTTGTAGTTTGCATTTTTATTTAATTGGTTAATGAGGACAATTGAGTTTACACGTTTGTAGACTTAATGAACATCTAACCTACGCTGGATACACACATAGGTGAGTCTACTACTAAATACATTAACTGTTGTCTTGATCTATGGGATTTAAAGGAATAACGGTGTGCTTGGAATTCTTTGTTAGTTTCCCTTCCTTGGGAGAAAATGCTTGGCCGTGGGATAAAGCATTCCTAAATTACATTTCCTAGCTGCAGCTAATGTGGTGACCCCATCTACACTTCGGAAAGGTGCGACAGGCGTATATTACAAATCCATGAAAAAAAATCACATCCAGTTCTACATAGGCAGATTAAAAAAGAAAAATTGCTGTCAGCAAACTCCACCATATTCTTGTTCAACACGTCCCCAGGTATCTGATGATTTTCCCTTTTTTTATTACTGCAGTCTTACAGCTGTTGATGAAACCGTGTTTGGCTTGACGCCTGCCCCCGTATCTATCAGGAAATGCAGCATTTTATTTCCTGCACATCAGGTTGTCCCTGTTTTGTAACAAAGAAGCGCGACAACAGTAAATCACAACAAAATATTGTCTATCTTTGTTTTTCCTCGAAATGCAAAAGAGTATTAGGGAAGTGACCATGTCTTGACAGAACTATTAGGCCTACTCCTTGGAAGGTAGAAAACACACACACACAAGCACACGCACACACACTTGCAGGCATTCATTATCTGACTCTGAGTTGCAGGCTGCTTACTGTTTCGTTTCAGTATGTCATGAATCTGTTTATAATGTCCACCTGTCCACCTCTCAGCTATGGCATCGCGGGCAGCACCAATGTGACCGGGGACCAGGTGAAAAAGCTGGACATCCTGTCCAACAACCTGGTCATCAACATGCTGAAGTCATCCTTCACCTCCTGCATCCTGGTCTCTGAGGAGGACGAGAAGGCCATCATCGTGGACCCAGACAGCAGAGTGAGTTGAGCAGGGAGAAGAATGGTTTCAGGGTGTTTTTTAATACTGTGCAGGTGTTATTTCTGAGTACTATTGCTTGCTATTAGTAGCGTTATGACGCCTCGACCTACATACCCACGTCTATGTAAATGGGTACGTATTCCTCTACAATGGCCATGAGAACTGCTTAAATCAGATATGCCCTATTGTTCATTTTTCTCTGTTCTTTTGCAGGGTAAATACATTGTGTGTTTCGACCCTCTCGACGGTTCATCCAACATCGACTGCCTGGTCTCCATCGGTACGATCTTCGCCATCTACAAAAAGGCAAGGAGTCATTGAGCGGTCCACACCATTTCCAGACGCCAAGAAGCCTATTCAGTTAACAATAATTGGGGCCGGATAGTATATACTTGGGGCCCGAAAGTTACTGGGTTCGATCCCCAATGTCCCCAACATAACTGTAGGCATCCATGAGCAAGATGCCCTAACCCTACCTACTCCTTAATGACATGGATCTAAATCCACTGTAATAGCAATAATAGTAAATAATGCATATTAACTGAATTGAGTGAAAATGTTCATGTAGTTAATGTTTGTGACCCTCCGTCATCATAGAGTGTGTTTTCTCACTTCTATTCAAACGACTATCATGGTGGTGAAGGGGAGTTTCTCTTGTAGTTACACATTCATTTGTACGTTTCAGACCACACACGGCGAGCCACGTGAGAAGGACGCCCTGCAGCCGGGCCGGGACCTGGTGGCGGCAGGCTACGCCCTGTACGGCAGCGCCACCATGATGGTGCTCTCCACCGGCCAGGGGGTCAACGGCTTCATGCTGGACCCTGTGAGTCATTCCCACCCTCATCCTGAATGACTTGGCGACTGAATCAAACCAATCAAATCAAACTCCACAATCCAAACTATTTTAGAGTGCAGTGCACTGGAAGCAACGCCGGCCAGTTCAATGTCTCTTTTTAGTTTACTTTGGTTTGCTACGTCACATGACTTACTAGCCCTTTGATATATGAATATCGTCCAGAAACACTAGCACATTAGAGCTTCACGATGATGTCATGTGTCATGATTATGGTACAACAACAACAGCGACATTCAATAGACAACCTCACACAGGGGCATCATGCACCCAAAATATCTGAGGGGGCCATAATGTAATGCGAGGGGGCATGTGTGCCCCCCTCAGTTTGAATGGATACGATGTCCCTCACTTCACACACACACTCAACTGGCTGGATACTGACCGTAAGCTGGTTACCCTGCCGAACAGGGCTTCCCTCTGCATGTAAATGCACAGACACTGACTGAAGGTGTGTAATGCTTCCTGACCTGCCAGGCGATCGGGGAGTTCATCCTGGTGGACCGCGACGTGAAGATGAAGAAGCGGGGGAACATCTACAGTCTGAACGAAGGCTACGCCATGTACTTCGACCCCGCCGTCACAGAGTACCTGCAGAAGAAGAAGTTCCCTCAGGTGAGCGACGTGATTGCTGGTGGTTCACACGATTCACATGATTGGGTTATAACATGGTGACATATTTTATTTCATTATCCAGGGTGTCTATGCTTGGTAGTATATGGTATACCACTCATTAGAACCACCTGGCTTTAATACTGATACTTTAATGTCTCAAGTGTGACAGCCTGCCGTCACTAAAACACAGAGGAGGCTTCTACAATGTACTGCATTTGTTTAAACCACAGGACGGCAGTGCACCGTACGGGTCTCGCTACGTTGGCTCCATGGTCGCAGACGTCCACAGGACTCTGATGTACGGAGGAGTGTTCTTGTACCCAGCCAACGCCAAGAGTCCCCAAGGAAAGGTACAGTACCTGTAACAGATGGAGCACTTATTATTTACCTCTGGCCGTCGTTTGGAGAGGACCATGTACTTTTGGTCCATACCACATTTTGGAAAAAATGTCAGGTCTAGTACTTCTAATGCAACTTCAACTTGCATTAGAAGAACTAAATCTGCACACATAATTTGTCCAGGTTTAAGCTTTAAACAAATGTAAAGAATAATCCTTAGCTCTGTATTATTTACCCTTTAGGAAGGTATGACATTTTAGTAGAGGGAGGACATTTCAATAGAGTTCTCCATCAACAGGCTGAGAACGGCATTCGAGAAGGAGAACAGACTTATGACACAATGATGTTTCTTTACATCCCTCACTGTTGCCACAGTGTTTGCCAACCAGTAACCACACAATCTTGCACAGTGGTTGGCAATACAGAAACATACCTCTAAGTCTAACTGGGGGTTGGTTTTGTTTACACCATGCCATGGTTTACTAGATGGACAATTTTTATTAGTTTATTGACAATATGAGAACCAAGTTGTTCCTGTTTTCTCCCCCCACCCCCTCCCCCGTCCCTGTAGCTGAGGCTGCTGTACGAGGGTAACCCCATGGCCTTCATCATGGTGCAGGCCGGGGGCTTGGCCACCACGGGCACCCAGAACATTCTGGACATCCAGCCGGTCAGCATCCACCAGAGGGTCCCGGTGGTCATGGGCTCAGCCGACGACGTGCAAGACTACATCGCCATTCACATGAAGCACGCCAGAAAGTAGGAGGCTAGCCAGTAGCGCCCAGTCCCTGTGTTGTGTGTTGTGTGTTGTGTGTGTGTGTGTGTGTGTGTGTGTGTGTGTGTGTGTACACGTTCCACACAGGAAAGGGGGCAGGGAGATAATTGCACCCCCCCTCCTCAGAGTTTACATTCTGTTCACACCAACAATACTGTGACCTACCTAGGTGGTCAGACCGAAGGATTAAAACAAGACGTTGGTTGGGACCATATAAGTTAGCAAGCCAACGCTCACATACACTCTAGTACTGATACACACACACACATACAGCTGTATGTACCAAAGTTGTGACAAAACAATCACCAAAGGGAAATGGAAACCCCCAACAACCATTAGCTTCACATGTTACTTGATCACATGTTACTTGATCACACGTCACGTGATCAGGTTGGAACATTCAAATATATGTAGGACCAAATACAAATATCTATGCAAGAACGCTCCATGCCTGGATCATGTGAATCTCTATTTTATCAATTTTTTTGGGGATGATGAAGTATCCTAAATAAAAACAAAAACTTGAATGATCATTTGTTGTCTTTATTTTTTAAATGATGGGGGTATTAAAGAAGTGGGAAAAATTAGGTGCTTAGCAAATTATTCTAGCTATTCCAATGAAATGAACAGGAGGTTGATTTCATAGAGGCAATTTGCAGTTGTTAATGACAACCTAGTGTGTGACTTTGAGCTGTTAGTGAGCGGTGAGCTGAAAGTTATAAAGCCCACCCCAATGACTTGTTTGAATGTGATTGGATGTTGAGACACCAGTCAACTGGTAGCCAATCAGTGGAGGCATGCATGCCCTCTGCCAGAACCTCAAATAATACATTCAATGTTAATATTAGTGTTCATTTCAAACCTGTTGCACTGAAATTGTCAGATATTAAAATTGAAATGTGAAAAACAACATCACAGTATTTGAGTTTACTTGAGCAGTGTGTATAAAAGTTAGTGGATACTCTAGAGGAGTTGACCTTTTAGTTAAATGTCAAAAAGAGTTCACAGAGTCACAAATGTAATTTGAGACCGAATAAACTCAACTTTACACATATAATTGTGAATCCACTGCCTCTGGTTAACTTTGTTAACCAATGACACATTATTTTTGTTTGCTCTATTCCATCTTTTTCAAACATAGACCAAGGAAGATGTTGGTATTAACTGCACAATACATAATAACAACTTAATAGACTATTTATAGTATAAACGCTCACTACTCTGTCCTGCATCATTGCAGTACTGCATGTGTGATGTAGGCTGATATCTACTCAGCCTGACGTTGACGTTCTTGCTCAACAGCTGATTGCAGAGCTGCAGACAAAGCCCAGGTTCTCAGAGTATCAACGTCTACGTTTTCACCAAATACAAACCATTGCAATAATGCACGGTTAGGTTAGATTCTAGCATTCAGACATTCACACGTTATTGTGCAACACAGAGACAAAGGTTTTGTCACGTAAGAAAGGTTAGGGAAACAGGACTCATATTTTTTTGTTTTTGAGTTATGAGTGCTATTTTTCTTTGCTTAAACTAGTCTTGTGAGACTTGTAATCCTCTTTGGTTTCAATAAAGAATCTCAGGGTTTCAGAAAGCGACTTGCCTTGCGGTAGAGGATTATGCTTGTTATGACCATGTCATCTGACACCATAAACACATCTTCCAACACACACACACACACACACACACACCCACCCACCCACACAAATAGAACCCTTGGCTTGACAGTTATACCCTCTGTCTGCTACACTCTGCCTCACACTGTGGATTCACTGCTCCATGGGAAGACACCAGTTCAGAGAAGCACACGCACACACAACCACACACCATGACGGACCAGACGGGGTTCGACACAGACGTGTGGACGCTGACACGCTTCATCATGGAGACGGGCCGGCAGGCCGAGGGTGCCACGGGCGAACTCACCCAGCTCATCAACTCCATGCTGACCGCCATTAAGGCCATTTCCTCGGCCGTACGCAAGGCAGGACTGGTGCACCTGTGAGTACTACCTGTGAGAGTAGGCTACCTTGGGGATCGAACCCAGGGCACGTTGAATAGAAGTGCTAGTGTGTGGACGCCTCTGTGGTTAACTGCACTGCGATTGCATGACCGTAGATAACTGCCAGGTTTAAAATAAAAGGAACGTTTTAAGGTTGTCTTTTAAAGTAACCCTTTTAAAATATTTTATGCTGACAAAACACTGGTTATTGTTTTGTAATATTTAAATATTATATATGTTTGGAGTAAGTACATTAGCTACAGTATTTTACCTCAACTGCCAAGAGGCAAGACACAGTGTTAGCCACTAGGGATGCATTCACTTCCTGGTTGAATCGTGTGAACACTGGGACTTGAGACATGATTGGTCGACCAGGTGCAGCTGGTGTGGAGACATAGAAGGAGAGATCTCTGGCTCCTCGCTTTTTTAAAGGTGAAAGCATGAAAATAAGTATGCATAGAGGGGGAGTCTTTCTGTGAACCCAAAGCCTTTTTCAATCCAGTACAGTTACTGCTTGATGAATACCACGGTACAGAGACCAACGTTGACTATAAAGTAGACTACACAAATCATCCACGGTAACAATTGTGTTGTATTGTGAGACAGAATACAATCTGGGTTGTGTAATCTTGCACAAGATTATGGTTGAGATATTGACGTTGGAGAGCAGCCAAGGTTCCCTGGGTCTCTGGAATGTGTCGTGATGATGGGGGTGAGATTTGACACAAAAAGTGTCGTATTGTCATATGTGTTCAACGCTTGCCAAGGGAATTTGATGGTGAAACTATTGGAATAAACTATTGATATCTATACTTAAAGTAGATACCCGTATTTCAAGTACCCATGCAAGAGAGAGCGAGAGAGAGAGGGAGAGAGAGGGAGTGTGAGAGAGAGAGAGAAAGAGACAGAGGGAGAGAGAGAGAGAGAGAGAGAGAGAGACAGAGAGAGACAGAGACAGAGAGAGCGACTGACTGAGCATGTGTGTATGTGTGTGTGTGTGTTAGTGCAGCATTTCCCCTATTTATGTTGTGTGAATCTCAATACTACCAAAGTAATACGTGCAGATTTTACGGCCATGTATTTCACCAATAATAACCCTGAACATGAGACATCGTGTTGAATGTAGTTCATTTGTGTGAAGTGCACACATTGTCTGGAAGCACAGTCTATAGATTACATACTGACTGTTGACCTCATAAGAAACCTAAGTCTTCCAGACTAGATCTCTCTCTAGTCCAGTGCTGCCATCTAGAGGAGCAGCTGATACCATTTACATTTACATTTAGAGCATTTGGCAGACGCTTTTATCCAAAGCGACTTACAAAAAAGTAACACATTTGTCGAAAGAGGGAGACAACAATATATCGCTGAAGGTAGACAATTAGAATAGAACAAGTTACAAGCATTCCTGGTTGCCAGGTCAATAGAGCAAGTTTACAAACTTACAGTTGCTAGGTTGGCTCCTTACTGTACAACAGCAGGTAGCCAGGATAAGATGCTACACAAGCTAAGTTATATTTCAAGTGCTGGGACATACCAGCGTACAAGATTGTACAAAGAGCCAAGACATACAAATATGGAAGTGCTAAGGATCCAGGAGGGGTGGGGTTAAAGTTGATCGGATAGATACCAGTATCTATATCAGCATTAAATAGTCACAAACACACACATTTTACACACAGACACATTTTAATGTGTCTATTGGTTAATATTGTCTTTTAACAGATCTATGGATAGATACATAGATAGCAATGCTGTAGCAGGGACTAACAGTCCACCGGCCAATCCTTCTGACAGGCTACTGTGTATGTCTGCATGTAGCCAATAGGCATGGACTTTAAGGCTAAAGGCTGGCTGTTGATTGGCTGTGGGGTCAGGCAGGGTCTGGCGGGCTCGGTGAACGTGACAGGGGACGATGTGAAGAAGCTGGACGTGCTGTCCAACGCGCTGGTCATCAACATGCTGCAGGCGTCCTACAGCACCTGCTGCCTGGTGTCAGAGGAGAACAAGGAACTCATTGTGACGCCCAAGGAGAAGAGGGTCTGTGTTAATGCATGGTGTGGTGGTGGAGGGGCACACAGACACAGACACAGACACAGACACAGACACAGACACAGACATAGACACACACACAGACACAGACACAGACACAGACACAGACATAGACACAGACACAGACACAGACATAGACACAGACACACACAGACATAGACACACACACACACACAGACACATAGACACAGACACACACAGACATAGACACACACACACACACAGACACATAGACACAGACACAACACAGACACAGACACAGACACACACACAGA
Organism: Bathygadus melanobranchus; assembly: GCA_900302375.1. Taxonomy (NCBI): domain Eukaryota; kingdom Metazoa; phylum Chordata; class Actinopteri; order Gadiformes; family Macrouridae; genus Bathygadus; species Bathygadus melanobranchus. The sequence goes on along the minus strand of OMKP01091228.1, from coordinate 138 downwards.
CACAGACACAGACACACACACAGACACAGACACAGACATAGACATAGACACAGACACAGACACAGACATAGACACACACATAGACACACACACAGACACACACACAGACACACACAGACATAGACACACAGACACACA
>OMKP01091223.1:0-11350 GCA_900302375.1 Bathygadus melanobranchus | reverse complement strand
AAGAAGGTTGTGGGTTCAAGTCCCGCATGGTGCAACATGTCGGGGCTGGTTCCCGGGCCTTTCTGTGTGGAGTTTGCATGTTCTCCCCGTGTTCACTTGGGTTCCCCCCATAGAACCCCACAACAAAAAATGCAGAAGAACAGATTGCTCTTCGGTCCTGTCCCTGACCAGGACAGGACTGAGCGCTTGGACTTGTTCCCCGGGCGCCTTACTGATGGCTGCCCACTGCTCCTGGCTTTCCCTGGGGGAGGACGGTCAGGATGGGAAAAACGCAGAGAAGGCATTCCACCGGCGACACCAATAATTGCATGTGTGTGTCGCCGCTCACAGTGTGTGGTTGAAGTGTCGACCGTGTGGCAAATAAAGGACGCTTGTCCTCTGATTACTATTACTTATCATCCCAGATGCAGCCAGCGGTTTGGTACCTCAGAACGAAACAAGTGGTGGCTTTAGTCTTATCTTATGGATGATGAAATAATCACAGCTCCTCTTTGATTCCATTGAAGCCTTCTTCCACATTCATGGGTGCTGCTTTGATCGCCATTTCATCAGTGTGGTTTGAAACTTGCTGTTTTATGTTTGAATATGCTGTAAAGCACCAACGCAAATAAGTGCTGGACTATTTTTTGCAATCGCTTTTTGGAAGGAGCAGCAGTTTATGATTGATGTTTAACATCAGATGTGTCTGTGTTGTAAAAAAGCTGTTTGTGTTTTATAACACGGCCAATACTGTTGGCATTCATAAATATGCTTATTTTGGAAGAATTTACGGTTAGGGATGACCTGTTAGAAACACATGCACACACGCACACACTCCAACCAGGGCTAGCATTTAATAAGGACTAAATGAATGTGTGATGTGTGGGATATGAAAGTTGGCGGCTTATTACCAAACGTTGATCACCCACACACACGCACGCACACACGCACCTAGCTAGACACACACACCCACACACATGCACACACAAATCTACCTAGACGCATACACACATGCACACACACACACACACACACACAGTATGTTTTTATTCCATTCCTTTTATTTTCAGTGCTTTGAGGGCTGTGTGTAAAACAAGTGAAAACAAGATAAAAACAGAAGCTAATTGTGACCCGAGGAGATGGCTGGAAGGTGAAGTGAGAAAGAATGGGCACATTGTGTGGGAACAATCCCTGACAAACACGGCCAATGGCATGAAAGCAGGAAGCTGGCATAGCCGGCGAGCGTAAACACTCTTGTAGTTCCTGTGCTCTGTAGTTCTGACAGACCTGTTTAGAAGCAGAGATAGGCCTGCCGAGAGACAGGCCTTCCATGTTCACGTCACCCCTCCCCTGCACACTGTACTCTGCTGGCAACAATAACAACAACAACCACCACACTTCCTTTCACATTAAAAGTACTCTTGAGGGGCTGTCCGTTACTTACGTGCCACGGTGGCTCCCAAACTATTTTTTGAGTGCTCTACCCCCTAGAAATGTCAGGACTGTCTGCAGGGAGGTGTGTGTGTGTGCGTGTGCGTGCGTGCGTGCGTGCGTGTGTGTGTGTGTGTGTGAACGCACAAGACACACAGTAGCGTTGCTGCAGCATGCCAGCCACAGTTATAAATTGCACAGTCAATTCAGAATAGTCCTTAGTACAATATTTTATTTTATTATTATTATTAATTTCATTACCGTAGTTGCAGCACAAGATTTGCATATACATTTTAGTGTATATCGTTCTTTCCTTATTTAATATTCACACACGCTAAATAAATCCCCTTATTGTTGTCATTCATATAAGGGCTGAAGTGCAGAGGACACTGGTACAGGAGAAAAGTCCCTGAGCTGATATTATCATATGTTGTTTAGGCCTATATTGTTTTCTGTGTGATAGTGTTTGCTTGTGTAAAAGCAGCATCGGCGAGGATGATTCAGAGGAGGAGAATTATCTGTAAATGAGTTGTCAAGGAGGACGGTGAGTGAGGACAGGATGTGTGTGTGAGAATGTGTGAGAACGTGTGAGAATGTGTGTCTGTCCGTACTCTCTTTTGTTTCCAAAACACAGCCCACAGACAAGATCGCTGTTTTGAGAGCCAGGCACCCCAGCAGCTCTCTCTGTAATAATAGAGTGTGTCAGGTCTCTTTCAACAACTGCTTCAAATATGTTTTTCTTGTTTGCCCCCTCTCAAGAAAATATCCACTGAAAAGGCGGGAATAAAAACCATTCGTGAGATGGTCATCACGCAAGGCGTACGGCATGAGGAAAAGTGATCTTGAATATTTGTTACCAGGCAGAATACAGTAACATGCTGTATTCCTATTGGACATAGACACGGTGAATCATTTAGCATTTTGTGTGCGCCAATCCGTGCGAAAAAAGAAAAACCCAACCCAGCTCTGCCTATTTCCACGTCAGACCATGACAGAGCAAGGCACGGTGTCTTTTGTTACTGACATATTCCTTAAGATAAACTCATTTGCGAGTGCTGAAGATGGAGATTTTTGAGAATTTAACGATTTTAGCGTGGGTATTTCTACAGTGGCCAATCTACAACACAGGTTTGGTTAACAGTTACAGACACTTTGTGTCGGGATAGTTCATCTCCGGACAGGACGTTATAGCACGTCTTCCCAATACGACGCTATGGTTTTAGTTCTCAGTACTCTTCTGGATCCCAGATGAACGGTCAGCCATATCACGCTTCTTGTGGTTCCTCCAGTCAGGTTGTTTCCAGTAGAGACACATTCCACGTAACACACGTCTACACATCCCCGCCCCAGGCGTACTATTAGTATGCGAGACACCATGTTGTTTCCACCCAAACAGTGGGATATGTTTATGTATATGAAAAATAATAATAATAAAAACATATATGTATTATAAACATGTTTTAAATGACTATTTGACTTGCCTGTTCATTGGGGTTGCTGGGCTAGGGTTTGAGAGGTTATTAATAATGTTTAAAAGATTCGGTTAAAGCAGTCGTCCTGATGTCGAAATGCATTGTGGGTTAGACCCGAAACACAACCAGAAACAATAGCAATAGAATACAAAATACAAGATGCTAATTGTAGGTTTCGGTTGAGTCTGTGTGTGAACAAACAATCAGTGTTTCAAACGTTGGTCCTTTATTTTAAAGAGACTAAACAACTCGGGATCTCAACTGGAAGCAAATGAAGGCATTATTTTAAACCCTGAGCTCTATGGTCCTGTTGTAGTTCAAAACAGACGCACCTCATTGAGTTAGAGCTGTTGTTTGTGTGCCCATCAGGCTCCCCCGTCCTTAGAGTGTCTTTTATGAATGGTTCAGTCCAGTATGGTGCAGAGGAGCTCGCAAAAAGGGCTAGCTCCACAGGAGGGCGAGGTGTTCTTAGCTTAGCTTTGCAATGGCGGGACAACCTCTTAAAAAAGCCACAAGGTAGACACAACAAACGACTTTTGTTTTGTAATCACAGCCCTGTCGATTTTTCCAACCGCAAACCTGAGCTTGCACACAGGCCTAACAGTAGTTTAGTTGTAATTTTGTGATTATTTAATAGACGTATGACTTATGTCCCTTTGAATGTAAGTGCTGAGAGGGAATGTGTGAGAGCACACTTGCTATGTTGGAAATAATAATCCAAATGATAGTGATATAGCACCTTTAAAGATGTGTGTTACAAAGTGCTTTACAAGATAACAACAGACAGAACACCGCCGTAGGACTAAAATACATTATCCATCTCTCACTCCGCTGACGTCTCCCTGCCAGCAATGGCTAATCGACCACAGCTCAGGTTCAAACAGGCCTTGAGCGATGCCATCAGAGACTGCTGCTGACCTTTTCACTCCACTAAGCGGGTCTGCCGCCCACTTCCATCCCAGGGACCCGGAGTCACTCGATAAGGGTCAACGAGTGTCACCGTTGGAACCGACCAAACTCTCATGCTCTAATGCTAAAGAAACAGCATGAGAGCACAATTGTTCGGAAACTCGTGGCAGAATAGCTCCAATGTTGATTATATCGTCTTGTAAGTCTCTTTAGTCAAAAGTCACTACCTAATGAATAATGAAGTCATTATAATGCCATTCTGGTGCTATCAATGTTTTAAATTATGAATTCATCTGTCACTCAACCTGATCTGATGGAAGCTTTATTATGCACTCAGAACATCTAACTATAACGGAAGGACTCTCTGTATGTATGTATGTGTGTGTGTATATATGTCTGTCCTTCATCCGACTTGCAGGGTGTATTGCGGAGGACCCAAGGAGTGTGACGTCTTTTGGATGACCGGTTCTCCAGGAAGCTGCAAGCAATCAGCCCGTTCTGAACAGGCACGTAGAAGGCATGGAACGGGCACTGCACTGGCGGGTGTATTGCTGAGGAATCAAGGAAGTGCAGTGTTCAGTTTAAAGTTGTTTGGATGAGCAGTTCTCGGGAAAGCTGCGAGCAGCAAGACTGGAGGCCAAGCAATCGTCCCATTCTGAACAGGCACGTTTCGAATGGCCGCATAGTAGCACATAAATACCAAAGAACACAGGTACACATACTGATGCACGGACACACAGACACACATACACACACACACACACACAACCAAGGCTGTATTGGAAGTAACATTTGATTTGGAGCTCTGGGGCCGATATGCCAGGGGGCCCCAGCTCTACGGGGCCCTAGCATGGTTTGCTCCCAGCAGCCTCACATGTTTCCCAGAGGCCTGCGGTGTGTACTGTGTTTGTTGAGTTAACACAGTTGAGCTTGGGGCCTGGAGAGGAGCCCCTGTCGGCTAGCCTGTAGACACTGCATTAAAACACTGTCCATGTGGAGATTTAGAGGTACAAACGCGAACACGCGCACGCACACAAGCAAACACACACAAACACATACACATACAAACAATACAAACCTATGCACAGTTAGCATATCACATACACACACTTGATTGGATGTTTTTGTATATGCTTCTAATTGACATGTATGTGAGGCTAGTGTCAGGTTAGTTTATGTTTCTTTTGTGGTGTTCTGTGAATGGTTAGCACTCAACGCTACACTACTTACACGACTAACCCCGACCCTATGAACTGTAACCCTCCCAACCCATGAAGGCCATCTAGTCCTCTTATATTCCCAAATCAGGAAACGTTCCGAAGTGGGGTCGCATTAAAAAAACAATACCTTTATAAATACTCTTTGTAAATGAGACACATACCAGAATGCCTCTATTAAGAGCTAACAGTACAAGCCAGACCAGATCATTGCCATGTTAAGTGTTATGGTTAACAAATGAAATATATTAAAAAACATTAAAAACTTCTTCAAGTACTAAGCTGATCCAATATGTCTTCTGACTAAACTTATTTAGATTTGAGATGGTATTAGCACTATTTTGCTATTTGAATTGTGCAGAAGGTGACTACCAGACCCAGTGGGTGAGTGAGCACCCATGTTGTCATGTGTCACAAACATTTGCTGCGTCATGCCTCCAAAAAAGAACCGAGATAATGATAATCTGTCCAACATATCTGTTTATTTTTAAATACTTTTTCCTCCTGGCTTCACCGTCTGCTTACCGTACACAGGCCAAAAAAAGAAAAAAAAACCCTCTTCACATCTTCCCAGTTGCCATAGAAATAAAGAAACGCTATTTCAGCGGTGCCCGAGATCAAACACGTCTGGCAGATTGTCAGGTGTAGGCAACACCCCGGCGCCACAGCCCCTTCTATCAGACTCCTCACCTCGCTGTCGGGCTGCCGGTTTCATCTGCGCCTCCCCCTGCAGTTCTCCGCTAACATTAGCGTCTGGGGAAGGGCTGACGTGCCAGACGGCAGCCGGGAGAACGTCTCTCCTCCGGCATCTGGCCCTGCCGTCCCTCGTCGCTATCAAACACCCCGCCTTTACACACACTCTGTGTATAGATTGCTGTTGTTGTCTCCACCCCCCCCACCCCCACACACACAGACACACACACATACAAAGGCCACTTTTTAAATATAAATATATAAAGTTGTTTTCGTGTGAGTGTGTGTGTGTGTGTGTTTATGGAGAGGAGATAAATGCAGGTTGAATGCCAGGGGGAATGTTATGTATGAACCTTTTTTTTTTGTATCCATTCAGACCACAGGCTGGACACAGCAGCACGAACCCCATGAGATGCCTTTCATTGAGAAGGGAAGCAGCTCAGTTAGTGGTAACGCCTTAGACAGAGTGTACTGTAAGTCATTGTAGTTCCGTCTCTTTAAGGAAGGAAGGGACAAAGGGAATCGGGGAAAAGGTGAAATTTACCATGGCCGGCCCACGCTGCCATCCATCAACAGCTCCTGTTGAGGTGCCCTTGAGCAAGACAGTTAATCTCCAACTGTTCCAGTGGCACTGATGAATGGGCAACAGTGAGCTACCTTGCTTGTACTTGGCATCAGCCAGATCAGAGCCGGTGTAAGTACATCAACGTCAAGCAGGGCTTTTTTACTGATGAATGCCAACAATCCTCCATCATACAGATCATCGATTTGAATTCAACCTACCCTCTTTTGAGTCATGCACTGCTTTAGTCCTCCGAGCTATACGCGTGTGTGCGGTTTCGGTCCGGCAACTTGTTTTCTCTCAAATGCTCTATTAATAATACTCTGTTGAAGATGTTGTTGGTGTGTTGTTGTTGTTGAAGATGTCGGTTTTCACATTGCTGCTGCCCATAAGATATACTGATACAAAAACTAATTGTAATGTGTTCACCTAATTAAATTAATCTCACAAGCTGAAGTATGCAATTACTTCATTGATGCACTGTGAATTCTGATGTTGTAATATTCAGACATTACAAATGGTTGTTTTATTTTCTTGAATAACAATCAGGCTATAATTGAATACCGAGATCAAGAGCAGGTCTTGTTAACAAAAAGACAAGCAAGTCACAGATTCTGATTTACAATCCTTTACAATTTACTCTACGCTGTTTAGCTTACATCAAAATCTAACATTTAGCCAAGATACCAAGCCAAAATATGTATTATTATGTTTCACCAATGACTGAAACACAGATTATATAAAAAAACTATTACTATATCACTGCTACTTTGTTATTTATCGGACACTCGTACCCAAAGGGACTGCCAGTTAATAACAGCTCAGGTCAGGGGTTAGGCGTCGAGCTGTCGGCCTTTATGTTGCTTAACTACCCCTACCTCCTCCTCAATAACATGTCTCCCAATCCACTGTCTAACCCCTACCTGCTCACTGTCTAACTCCCTACTCACCGTCCAACCTCTACCTGCTCCCCCAATGACATGTTTCTGAATTAATTGTCTAAACCCCTACCTGCTCCTTAATGACACGTATCCAAATTCACTCTCTAACCTCTACCCGCTCCTTAATGATGTATGTGAACTAATGTGACATACCTTTTAACCAGCGCATTCAGCGAGTGAGCCGGGTCGGGGGTGCGTTATAAACAGCGCACGCTTCGACGAGAGACACACTTGGAGTGTGTGGACTGGAGTGGCGGTAGATCCCCCATTACGGGTCTATTCAGACGTTATCAGCGAAGGCCGTGATAACACAGCGTCACATTATCACAGGAGACGTCTTTCTCCCAAACCGCCGACCACGGGGTCTTTGTGCTGCGCGCGTCGCGGCTTCCAAGCACGCAATCACACGCTTCCTATTCATAATCAGGCCCATTCTGTCACTCAAAGGCTCGAGAGATATCTATTTATCAGTGTATTTCCCCCCCCACCCATTTCGGCGTTTTAGCGTCTATTGACGAACCCCGGGAGTTAAACGCTGCCCTGGATGCCCCGGAAACCGCTTGAAATGCACAATGTGCAGGCTCCCGTCCCATGGTATGTTACAGATGTTGTATCGTATCTGTTGCCAATGTCTATACTGTATCTATCCAGCCTCCGACCAATCTCGGGTATGAATGGTCCCATCAGACCCGGTGGTGTTTCTAAGGAGACAGTCACAGTCGCATCTGCAGGGGCACGAGAGGCCTCCTCTCCTATGTTAGAGGAGAGAGAGCGAGAGAGCGCGCGAGAGAGAGCGAGATAGAGAGAGACAGAGAGGGAGAGAGAGAGAGAGAGAGAGAGATAGAGAGAGAGAGAGAGAGAGAGTGAGACAGAGAGAAAGAGAGAGAGATAGAGAGAGAGAGAGAGAGAGAGAGAGAGAGAGTGAGACAGAGAGAGAGCGAGAAAGAGAAGATTATTTAGAGGTGAGAGAAAGAGATAAAGGGAGAGAGTAAGGGAGAGGAGGGAGAGCTAGAGGAGGTGAGAGATTCAGAGAGAGAGTGAGGACGTGTTAGAGGAGATGGAGAGAGAACGAGAGGCGTGAAGAATGACTCCATGTGATTTCCATGCTGTTTAGGCTACTTTTACACTACTTGTAAAACACTGTTACTTTAAAAAATGTTACTTGGTTTTGTCACATTTTAAAGGATTAATCCTATTTGGGAACAGCCAATTGGGAAAACCACTCACTCACTCTTTCAATTATTTACTAATCAATGCCTTTTGTCGAGAACCTGAGAAGCGATTTGGCCTACATGGCGTGCGGACTAACCGTACAGTAACAACATTACTTTTAGCTTTCAGAAGCCATCCAGGTGGGTGTGATTTATGGGGGGCTGAGGATTGACCGGACAGGACTGGCTAGTGGGGTGTACCCCCCACCCACCCACCTACCAACGAGAACAACGGGTCCAGGGGGTTCAGGACAAAGGTAGCCGAGCGTATACCTCCAGTACCTCCAGCAAACCGTAACCCTGACCCTGACCCCTGACCCACGTTCAGCCACACAGGACGACAATTGTGAATAATATCCTGGAGGAAAAAATACAACCTTGGAAGCCACAGATTGTGGCTCTTAAGCTTTTTCATCTTTTGTTTCGATTCACCTACGCACACATACATTAGTTTGGTGGTTTGGTTAGTTCTATTCATTTGTATGGGGCAGGATAGTTTAGAATAGTGGTGTCCAGGCCAAAAGGCTCTGGGTTCGAACGCCAACGTCAGCAGTCTCACAGCGTTTGTCTGACCTCACGCACGCTGCCGGACACAAGCATTTTGGTTGCGTTGCATTCTGTGTACCCCGGTGGAAAACGGAGCGTGTGCATGTGTGCATACAAAGGCACACGACAGCGCGGCGGTCCGGGCCGGCCGACACGGAGACACATTATAAAGATCAAGTGAGTGGGCTGGGTAAATGTCACCGTGTGGCAGGGGAGTTCTCCCAAAATGAGCCTGTTTCAACCTGACTGTGGAGCTCTATCAGTGTATGTGTGTGTGTGTGTGTGTGTGGTGAGAGAGAGAGAGAGACATGTGAATGTCAAATACGAAGAGTCGTTGGGACAATTTTGAGGAGGAAGATGATCAAAAAAACACAATAGCAACATCACAGCCAAGCAAAGCGACGGGGGTCAGAGGTGATAATGTGGATGTGATATTTCCTCGTTGGGATTTATTGGTTTTTTTTGGGGGGTGGGGTGGGGGGATGTCATTGGTCGCAGGACATGTTCGTCTGATTTGTAGTCTGCGTTGTGGACGTCTCTCAGAGGAGAATCGATATGTCCTCAACAAACGTGTGTGATGTTGACGTGATCGTCCCGGGACAGTTAGACTCAGCCAGCCGGCCTCCTTCATCAGCATCTCTTACAGTTATTTCCCTTTTCATATGCACGTATTATCAGAGTAGAGTGGCACAGAATACAACGCTTCTTCCATACAATCTATCACGTCATGCTTACAGAAAGACAGAGACAAACAGAAACACACACACACACACACGTACACAAATGCACCCCAGGCCAAGGTCAACAGGTGAAAACAGGCACGGATGTTTTATTTATTATTTTAACTCAAATGTCACCAGCAGCTGGGGAGATGAATCCCTGGGCTATTAAAGGCATGCATATGTATGTACAGCACCGCCCGAAACACCACCTCTGTGACGGAGACAGGTGAGGCGGGCGTGGGGGTGAGACGGGCGAGGAGAGAGCGGGAGTCGAATCAGACAGGGGAGAAAGGGGTCGTGGTGGAAGTGGCGGGGGGGAGTGGTGCTGAGAATTGGACTTCCTGCGCAGGAGGAAGTGAGTATGTGAGCAGCACTATGCTGAGTCACTGCTCCTTACGTGGAGGGGAAGATAAATGTTACCCGCTGTTGCATTAGCCTGCGGGTCAGAGCTGCAGCTAACGCTAGCTAGTGCTACCGCAAAGGGGATATATATATATATACGTTATGGCTTCTGTCAGCCCATTAAAAAAAAAACCTTTGAAAAGCTTTAGCGATAATTAGGCAAACCCTGCTCGGGAGTGATTCAAATTGTCAAAACCTTCATGAAAAAAGGACAAAAGAAAACCCCAAAACGGAATCAAAAGAAGAGAGAAAATCAACTTAGCGGACGGAATGCGTCTCCATGGAGATGAGATAATGGCAGGAGTCAACAAGCGAGGTTGTCTGGGCCGGCTGGAGTGTTTACCATGTATTGCGGTGGTGTATATGTAATTAATGTGAGACAGTGCTTTGGCAACAGAAGATGTTTGAGCTGCCAGAGCCACAAGCTTTAAGCTTCAGAGCACAAGCACCACAATTGAAAAAAAAGGGTTTCTCGCGGAGAAACACAGCTGCGAGCCCAAAGGTGATGGCTACGTTTGTATATGTTTTTTGCGGGTGTTTGTGGTTTCAGCGTGTGCAATTATACACTTTCACACTGTGTGCTGAGGGGTCTCTCGTGTGCAGTGTTATTAGCTAAAGCTGATGTGCGTTGCTGTTTGTACAGAAGACGTCCAGACAGCATGTCCAGATTATAATCCCTTGTCAGACGACCCCGATGCTTGTCTGCTTGATGCATTGCCAGGAACTGTTCTTCAAAAGTTTTGATAATATAGATAATATAAAACAATACTACTTCTAATAATAACAATACATGGATAATACTGCATGAAAAATATGTGTGTATTGTATTATATAAAAAATATTTAGTTCATGGAAGTAATCCAACAAATGTACTTATTGTGAGTCACTTTGGATAAAAGCGTCTGCCAAATGCCCTGAATGTAAATGTAAATGTCATCCAAAAATAAAATTATGAAATACATGCAGAATATTTCTGAATTCAAATGTAACATGAAGTATTAAGCAGATACAATTATTTTATTTTAAAGAACACAACACACAACACACAAACAATATGGACCCTTTGACAGACACATGCGTGAACTTCGCAGGGCGCCACACGTGTGTCGGTCAGGCCCAGCGCATAAACGTAGGGGAAGGAGAGGAGAGGGGAAGGAGCACAGCTTTGCTCCAGATGAACCATTATCAAGTATTTATAGTGTCAGGCGGGCTTCACGACTCAGACCGCCAGTGACAAATCACTCACACACAATAACCCCCCCTCC
>OMKP01091172.1:0-10544 GCA_900302375.1 Bathygadus melanobranchus | reverse complement strand
AAACCTTCATTTAAAAACTGCATTTTGTGTTTACTTGTGTTATCTTTGACTAATATTTAAATTTGTTTGATGATCTGAAACATTTAAGTGTGATAAACATGCAAAAAAATAAGAAATCAGGAAGGGGGCAAACACTTTTTCACACCACTGTATATGTGTGTGTGTATATATATATATGTGTGTATGTATATATGTGTATATATGTGTATATATAGTATATATGTATGTATACACTATATGGCCAAAGGTCAGTGGACACCTCACCTATATGAGCTTGTTGGACATCCCATTCAAAAACCATGGGCATTAATATTAATTAATGTTCCACCATATCCCAAAGCTGCTCTATAAGATTGAGATCTGGTGACTGTGGAGGCCATTTGAGCACAGTGAACTCATTGTCATGTTCAAGAAACCAGTTTGAGATGATTTGAGCTTTGTGACATGGTGCGTTATCCTGCTGGAAGTAGCCATTAGAAGATGGGTACACTGTGGTCATAAAGGGATTGACATGGTCAGCAACAATACTCAGGTAGGCTGTGGCGTTTAAACAATGCTCAATTGGTACTAAGGGGCCCAAAGTGTGCCAAGAAAGTATCCCCCACACCAGTACACCACCACCACTACCACCAGCCTGAACTGTTGATACAAGGCAGGATGGATTCATGCTTTCATGTTGTTTACGCCAAATTTGGTGAGCCTGTGCCAATTGCAGCCTCAGTTTCCTGTTCTCAGCTGACAGGAGTGGCACCTGGTGTGGTCTTCTGCTGCTGTAGCCCATCTGCTTCAAGGTTTGACGTGTTGTGCGTTCAGAGATGCTCTTCTGCATACCTCGGTTGTAACGAGTGGTTATTTCAGTTACTGTTGCCTTTCTATCAGCTTGAACCAGTCTGGCCATTCTCCTCTGACCTCTGCCATCAACAAGGCATTTTCACCGGAAACCTGCTACTCACAGGATATTTTCTCTTTTTCGGACCATTGTAAGCCCTAGAGATGGTTGTGCGTGAAAATCCTAGTAGATCAGCAGTTTCTGAAATACCCAAACCAGCCCGTCTGCCGCCAACAACCATGCCACGTTCAAAGTCACTAAAATCACCTTTCTTCCCCATTCTGATTCTTGGTTTGAACTTCTGCAGATCGTCTTGACCATGTCTAGTGGGCGACAGTAGCAGGGGGTAGAGCGGTTGTCTGGCAACCGGAAGGTCGCTGGTTCGATCCCCCGGGTCCGCCTAGCTAATTGTCGAGGTGTCCCTGAGCAAGACACCTAACCCTAACTGCTCCCGACATGCTGGTTGTTACCTTGCATGGTTGACACCGCCGTCGGTGTATGAATGGGTGAATGTGAGGCAAATGTAAAGCACTTTGGATAAAAGCACTATATAAATGCAGCCTAAATGCATTGAGTTGCTGCCACGTGATTGGCTGATTAGATATTTGCGTTGACGAGCAGTTGAACAGGTGTACCTAATAAAGTGGCCTGTGAGTGTGCATGTGTATATTGGTATATAGGTGTATATATGTATATAGGTGTATGTATGTATATATATATGTGTGTATATTAGAACTAAATAACTATGTGGGTAATTGCGTACATCTCAGTATTCAATGAAGTCATTATACATTCCAACTTTTCTTTTGAAATTTCTTTTCTGCAGCATGGTGGATTGCTTCATGTGTGAGACAGCTGCCGTTAGCATCTCGCTGTCCCCTAATGGAGACTTCCTGTCCTCCGCCCATGTGGACAGCCTTGGTATTTACCTCTGGTCAGTGCTAACTGCTTATTGTAATGTAATTACAATAATCTAATGTACTGGTAATATATTCCTAATGTACTGCTGAATATAGCAGTTCCTCCTGCCACACTACAGGTCTTTTCCCCCAAAAAGCCAGAACAAGATCTGGTTTATTATTATTATTTTTATTTATTATTATAATCCAGTTTTTGATGATTCCAATGCCGTGCACCGCAGACTACACATAACCATGTCCGTTAATAGGTATACATAAAATATCCGGATGTATCGATCGCCCGCTCGATCAATCAATCATTGACTCTGCTGGCTATCCTAGCGCCGTTGCGTGCCGTGGACCCAGTTAAGATAGTGCTTATGTCATTCTGCAGGTCCAATAAGAGCGTGTATAGCTTGATCTCACTCCGCCCACTGCCTTCTGACTACCAGCCAATGATGGTGAGCCTTCCTGGCTCCTCCCCCAGCCCTGGTACACACCCCTTCATACTCAACTTCATCTAAACATATAATTCAAAACTTTTTTGTTAATGAGTAAACGTAGAGTAAACTCAGTGTTCATCTGGTCTCAATGGTTTCAGACGAGGATGGACAGGAAGTGAGCTGTATTGCCTTGGGCGACGAGGACGAAGACAAGATGGCATTTGTGTGTTGGGAGTCCCGGGAGCAGCTGGAGTGTCGCCTAGTGACCATGACATCACTTCCTGAGTCTCGCTGGAGGAACCTCTTCAACCTTGACGTTGTCAAGGTAACCACGTTCAGAACCCCGACCTACTGAACCCCTACATATTGAACATATTGAGCCCCTACATACTAAATATACTGAACCCCTACTGTATTTCTTTCAGAGGAGGAACCGACCCAAGCAGCCCCCCCAGCAAGCGGCCGATGCTCCCTATTTCCTACCGACTGCCTCGGGCCTCCAGCCCAGCTTCCAGACCCTAGAGACCCCAGAGAACCAGGTATTATAATGTTGTCATATATAAAATATATTTGAGGTGTAACAGTTGACGTATTCAGACTGCACAATTCGGAACAAGACGTTTGGTTCTATGCATGTTGTGATTCTAATTAATATAGTTTTAACCACACACATTAAGTAACTTTTTGTGTGCAGAACTAAAGTTCAAAACGTTAAGTTCAAAGTTCAAAATTCCCCACTGTAGCCGGATCTTGGAGCCATAACTTATCAAATGAAGTACCACATAAATAATCACCAGTTAAACTCATGTCTGGTTTGTTATGTGTTATAAGAACACAACACATAACATGATATTTGCCATGTATGCAACATGTAATTAAATTAGGTCGCATCAATTAATTAAAATTGCTAGCACTAGATACGAAAAGACCATACTGATCACATTATAAGTTATAATACCACCCTGATCATATATTATATATATTGTATGGTAATTATGAAAATTAGCTTTAACTTGTCTTTGCAGTCGAAGGTTTTGACGCTCAGAGCTTTGACGCAAAAATCAGCATTCGGTGTTGCCTTGGAAACGGCGCTGGATGATGGAGACTGTAGGTTCACTTTTTGTGTACAGTTTATATCATTCATAGATTTATATTCATATATATACACATATACAGGCACAACATTACAACCGCTGACAGGTGAGGTGAATAACATTGATCATCTCATTTCATATATTAGGCAGTAAGTGAGCTGTCAGTTCTGAAGTTGATGTGTTGGAAGCAGGAAAAATCATAAGGATCGAAGCAACTTTGACAAGGGCCAAATTGTGATGATGACTGGGTCAGAGCATCTCCAAAAAGACAGGTCTTGTGGGGTGTTGCTAGTATGCAGTGGTTAGTACCTACCAAAAGTGGTCCAAGGAAGGACAACCGGCAACAGGCTCATGGATGCCCAAGGATCATTTATGGACGTGGGGAGCGAAGGCTAGCATGTCTGGTCCGAGAGCTACTGTAGCACAAATTTCTGAAAAAGTGAATGTTGGCTATGATAGAACACCCAGTGAATCACGGTGTAGCCGCAGACCGGTCAGAGTGCCTATGCTGACCCCTGTGCACCGCTGAAAGTAATAGTAGTAATCAGAGGACATTGGTCCTTTATTTGCCACACGGTCTAGACACTTCAACCACACACTTGTGAGCGGCGACACACACACACACATGCAATTATCGGCGTCGCCGGTGGAATGCCTCTGCGTTTATCCCATCCCGGCCGTCCTCCCCCAGGGAAAGCCAGGAGCAGTGGGCAGCCATCATTACGGCGCCCGGGGACCAAGTCCAAGCGCTCAGTCCTGTCT
Source organism: Bathygadus melanobranchus (assembly GCA_900302375.1). Classification (NCBI taxonomy): domain Eukaryota; kingdom Metazoa; phylum Chordata; class Actinopteri; order Gadiformes; family Macrouridae; genus Bathygadus; species Bathygadus melanobranchus. Next base: position 6,517 of record OMKP01091172.1, on the reverse strand, counting down.
TGGTCAGGGACAGGACCGAAGAGCAATCTGTTCTTCTGCATGTTTTTGTTGTGGGGTTCTATGGGGGGAACCCGAGTGAACACGGGGAGAACATGCAAACTCCACACAGAAAGGCCCGGGAACCAGCCCCGACATGTTGCACCATGCAGGACTTGAACCCACAACCTTATTGCTACGCACTGAGCCACCGTGCCACAATGGGCACGTCAGAACTGGACCATGGAGCAACGGAAGAAGGTGACCTGGTCTGATAAATCACGGTTTCTTTTATATTATGTGGATGGCTGGGTGCGTGTGCGTCGTTTACCTGGGGAAGAGATGGCACCAGGATGCACTATGGGAAGAAGGCAAGCCAGCGGAGGCAGTATGAAACCTTGGGTCCTGGCATTCATGTGGTTGTGGCATGTGTTTACTTTGACATGTACCACCTACCTAAACATTGTTGCAGACCAAGTGCACCCTTTCCTGGCAACAGTATTTCCTGATGGCAGTGGCCTCTTTCAGCAGGATAAGAAGAAGAGTTCAAGGTCTTGACAAATTCCCCAGATCTCAATCTGATGGAGCATCTGTGGGATGTGCTGGAACAACAAGTCCGATCCATTGAGGCCCCACCTCGCAACTTACTTAGGACTTGTGTGCCAGATCCCTCCATGCGATGCACTTTGTCTTCTGACACCTTTCTATCAGTCAGAATTAACATTTTCAGCAGTTTGTGCTATAATACCTCTTCTGTGGGATTAGACCAGACAGGCTAGCCTTCGCTCCCCACGTGCATCATTGAGCCTTGGGCGCCCATGACTCTGTCACCGGTTCACCGGTTGTCCTTCCTTGGGCCGCTTTTGGTAACTAACTACTGCATACTGGGAACACCGCACAAGACCTGTCGTTTTGTGTCGTCTAGCCATCACAATTTTGTCAAAGTCGCTCAGATCCATTTTTCCTGCTGCCAACACATTAACTTCAAGAACTGACTGTTCACTTGCTGCCTAAAATAACCCATCCCTTGACAGGTGCCATTGTAACGAGATGATTGATCAATGTTAATCATGTCACCTGTCAGTGGTTTTAATGTTGTGACTAATCGGTGTATAATATATATGTATTGTATAGTATATTATTAATAACATGCATTGTTTTTCATTATGAATTATCTATTCTGTCATAACAGCAATATAATGATGAATGCTAACAATGATGATGATATTTATTCCTCAGTTTGCACTCCTCTGTTGCTGCTCAAGTCTCTTGGTCCGTCTGCCGTGGACCTCGAGCTGCGTGGCCTCTCCCCTGACCTAGGCCCCAGCCCCCAGCCAGGCTCCACCCCCCTCCTATTGGCATTCCTCCGGATGCTAGAGGCCATGTTGGAAGAAAGGCGGGACTTCGACCTGGCCCAGGCCTACCTGGCACTCTTCCTCAAGGTAACAAGGCTACTTCATGCTGGAAGCTAACAATCCTCGTCCATTTTAGAAGCTAACATGCTAGCATGTGGAGCTCCTTCTGGGCAGCGATTGATTTTGATGTCCTCTTCCGAGAGAGGGTTAAGCTTCTTGGACACTTATATTATAACGTGTCAGTAGCTCAGGAGGCAGAGCAGTTGTCTGGCAACCGGAAGGTTGCTGATTTGATCCCCCTCTCCCCCTAGCTAACTAATGAGGCTGAGCAACACATTCATACCATTATATGAATGTGTGTATGAATGGGTGAATGTGAGGTAATGTAAAGCACTTTGGATAAAAGCACTATATAAATGAAATACATTTACCATAACGCCACAGTGTGTGGTGCATTTCATATACAGCACGCTCATACACAACGATGGTACTAGCTTAAAAGTATCACAAAGTTGGCGTGGGTCGTAGCCATTGGGATAACGTGTCCGCCTCTTAACTCTTAACCCAAAATGCATTTTTTTAAATCTCGTGTTTGAATTTGAGTTGAAACTTTTTAAATGTGAACAGGAACACCTGTTCCTTGCCATTGGTTAGATTTCCTGCTTTAAACGAGAGGTTCTTAAAGGTCTTTGACATTGGTTGTACCTTCATGCATCAACACTGGTTTTTCTTTTTACAATCTGGACACCTTTCACTGCCAAATGTTTACTGGTTTGTTTCTTTGATTACCTTTTGATCAGCAGCATCATCCACAGCTTGAAGATCCTTATTGGTTGATATACATGTCTACATAGTGACAGACATGTACAGTCCAAAACCTTATTTTATATATATATATATATATATATTTATTTTTTAAAGGGTGTAGCTTGCCATACATTTTTGCATTGGGGTAGACTGCTGAAAACAACTGTTTCTTGTTTTCTGATGGTGCTTCACCTCATGTACAACTGGAGTTGAAAAGTAATCATGTGGATTCTGGTGGCAGGAAGCTTTTATGTGAAGTAGAAACAGAGTTGGCAGACTAGGAAATATTGAGACAGAGAATGGCATCCTTCTCCTTCAAGAATCTAACACTGCTGTTTACATCAGCTACAACTTTCCCTTGTGTTGACTTTCTGTAGCTTTATGTCCAAACGGGCCCAGCCTACAAATCATCTTTTCTCACTGAGTTTTTTCTAGATTTGATATATGTATATGATCAATAAGGTTTGTTTAATTTCTCTATAGATTTACCTTCGGCCATTGTCAGGTGACCCTGTTACCGTGGCGACGTTGCTCCGCCTCCTGGGGCAACTGGAGGCGATATGGGCAGAGCTCCGCATCTCATTTGACCAATCGCTGTGCCTGCTGGCCTACACCAAGACCGCACTACTCTGAGGCTGCTAGACATGCTTCAATAAAAGTATATAGTGTGTGAGTCTGTGCTTGCGTCAGAACATATAACTATAACTCTTTAACTTTGTCATAATCAATTGTTGTATGTTCTGTTTGTTTTGTGTTGAATTATACGCCATGCTGTGATGCCCTCTTGGTCAGGTCACCCTTGCAAAAGAGTTTTTTTATCTCTGTGTTTCAACGTGAATAAATGGATTAATACAAAATAATGAAAAAATAATTTGATTGTAGGTGCTTATCTTGCTATGTGTCCTCACCATCACAAATGATTGCTGTAAATTTCACCACACTGCCCTCCTGCCTAGGGCTGCTCTGCTTTTCTCCTTATCACAATACCGTAACAACCTTTAACATCATTCAATACATTTATTTTTTTATTCAGAGTATAGTAACTAACCCCAACCCACCTATATAGCCTAGTGATCTGCTGATCTCCTTTCGTTCGACAAACCTTTCAAAAATGTCCAACGCAGCTATTTCTCACATCTTCTGGCCAGCAGCGATGGAGAGCATGAATGTCTGTTCAACATTTCATGCAAGAAATACCACAACTCACCAAATTGGCAAGTTTTCAGGTTGAAATGATTGTCGAACTCATAGAAATGTAGCAGTTGTTGTAAACAGTGAATGCACTCCCAGTTTGTGGAAAAAGGTGCGGATAATCACAATCTTTATGTGTGTACCCCCGCATGTTCTCATTTGCCTATTGTGGACTGCTGACGGCAAGGCAAGACAAGACTGATCGTCAAGCCCAGTCATGCGGTGTGTACTGCTGAAGTTGACCCCTACTTTAAGAGTTGCGTAGTGGGTAGCAGCCCAATAAGTATGCATACAGTAAAGGATTTTAAAATGCATGGGGCTGTACAGAAGTGTAAGTTTCTGTACTTATCACAATATCATCCACCGTGCTCAATAACACCACACTAACAAAATGCTGTAAGAAAACAACCAAATTCTGACAGGAACATATTGCTAAGCATTAAAACACTACTGTAGAAAACAATGCATTCTGGGCAATATTTCTGGGCAACTTGCCGTTAACCATAAAATAATGCAATATACTGTGAATCGCGTTGCATTCTGGAGGTTACATTAGAATCAACGGCAGAGCGGCCCTGCGAATACAGACCACTACTGTATTTCTCTCTAGAGGAGACAATATGAAATTGAAATACATTTAATCTTTCTGGCGATGTTTGCTTACTAAGTTAACGTTATCATCTTTAATTAAACAAACTGCGATTGGTCATTAACGTGTAATCATGTTCTTGTTCTCCTGCCCAGTAAATATGCTATATTCCACTTAAAAATGTGGCTGTTCCAGCTGTAGAACACTTCAGAAAAACTACTCATTATGTAAACAAGAAGAGCACATGTTCACTTGTCCCAGGGCAGGAGTGCTCTTGTAGGATATGTAGGATCAGTTTTGGTTACTTGGCTCTGAGACTCCTCTCTATGTTTGAAGAGACCTGTTTGAGTTCATTTAATTAGGCTAAAACTTTGTGCAGTGTCTCACTTCACCCTCAATCAAAATGGGCTTACTAAACTAAATTCACTGCTACGTGTAATGCATTATGTACAGTGTATGATCTATTGAGTTATTTTACATGTGATTGGCAGAACAATCTGAAATTAAGGTCCATTTAGAAGTAGGTGTTCTGGGAAGCGATCATATCACATGATCTTTATCAGCAGATGGTGTTTGCTCGGTTGTCGTGGAACTTTAGATCCTCAGATTTCCATTTTTTGGGGAACTTTGAGGACTTCTCATTGGACCTTGAGATGATATTGCTCTGTCAACTGAGGTATGAAGTATACCTGTTGATATTCTTTTTCAATCCCACTGACAGATTCTGTATTTTGTGTTTGTGTTCTTATTGAGTTTATTTACAGTATGTCATTCAATGTAAGGGGTGTACCTGTTGAATGTAATACCCTTGTGCAGTTATTTAAATGTCCGGAGAGAAACCTGGCTGGCACCCCTAATCAACTAATCTATTGAAAAATAAAAAAACGTCACAGTACATACGCCCCTTGGGTCTTACGTATACCCCATGTACGCCCCATTGATTGTACATACGGCCCATGTAAGCCCCATGCATTGTACGTATGGCCCATGTATGCCCCATGGATCGTATGTACGCCCCATGGATCATACACCCCATGGATCATATGGCCCATGTACGCCCCATGGATCATACGTACCCTGCATGTATGCCCCATGGATCGTAAGTACGCCCCATGTATCCCTGGTTAATAGGGATACTGGCCCAGCTCTCCATCTAACGGGTCCGATCCTTCAGCTGCGTCAGAGTATTACCCTAACCAGAATTAGTATTAGTATTACCCTTCAGAATTGTTTAAGCCGGGGACGAGGAGACTCGCCTAGCCTCTAATTGCATACATCCGGAAGCCTACCCTGCTTGCTCTGATGAGACACTTAACTGTGTAACAGCATCTCTCCTCTTAAAGATAGTGCACTTGGTAAGGTGCTAAGAATTGCTTCAGTGGCTCAGAGGAGCCCCAAGGGTCTGTTTAATTTATCAGCTAGAGAAACCAATATGAACCTTTAATTTTGTTATCACACCTTAACCTATCCTTTTACTTATCATAGAAGAGATCATTTTATTATACTATTATTTTATTACATGTTATAAGCAAAGCTTAGCATGGTCACATTCTACAGAGAAAGTACCCCGTTCCTTCCTTGTCTTTTGTTCTTTTTATAACCCACTATCGCTCTCCTTACATTTACATTAACGCCAAACATAGTCATGGCCTTGCTCCTTTCTCTCTCATAGGCCATACAAAGTTATATTTTTTGTGCGAGAATTTGTACACACAAGTTCCCCTTTTATCATGTACAGGAAATGTGAGGATAATTCCCACCCCACGATCTCGTAATCTCGTCGAGCAGCTCTATCCAGTATAGGACAGAAATGATCCACCAGCCTAAGGCCCAGAGAATTATGGCGCTAAGCTGGAGGAGCCATACAGGTTCCTACAAAGTCCCAGGACATACAAACATGGAAGTGCTAAGGATCCAGGAGGGGTGGGGTTCAAGCAGTGATCAGGTAGGTTGGGAGAGGGTTGGGGAGGAGAGGAGAGGTGGGTAGGAGGTGAAGCTATTCAGAGTCTATTCAGAGGTGGACTGAATAGGTGGCTCTACCCTCTCCTCAACGGTCCTCTCACTACCACCTGAACCATTCTCCCTCCTGTCTACAGAGGAAGCCGCTGCCACTCTACTATCCTCCCTCTCCTCCTCCCTGGACACTGTCCACTCACCTCCAGACCGGCACGGTCCTCCCCCCCTCCCCCTTGGCTGTCCGAACCTCTGCGGGCTTGTAGAGCAGAGCTACGGACAGCTGAGAGAAAATGGAGGCAATCAGGCTGTGCTGATGACCTCTCACTACCGCCACCTCCTCACAGACTTCACATCTACGGTGTCGACAACCAAATCTGCCTTCTACCTGACCAAAATCAACTCTTCTGCTTCCAACCCCAGGAAACTATTCTCCATATTCTCTTCCCTCCTCAACCGTCCCTCCCCTCCCCCTCTTTCTTCCCTTACAGCTTCCTAACCCACTTCACCAAGAATGTGGAGGACATTACATCCTCTTTTTTCCCCCTCCAGCTATCATATCTCCCCCAACACCCTCCTCTGCTGGCTTTACCTGCTTTACCCCTCTCTCCTCTGACGATGTCCACAGTCTAGTTAAGTCCAACCA
>OMKP01091167.1:0-12245 GCA_900302375.1 Bathygadus melanobranchus | reverse complement strand
CCTACCCTCACCTATGGTCACGAGCTTTGGGTAGTGACCGAAAGAACGAGATCGCGGATACAAGCGGCCGAAATGAGTTTCCTCCGCAGGGTGTCCGGGCTCAGCCTTAGAGATAGGGTGAGGAGCTCGGTCATCCGGGAGGGGCTCGGAGTAGAGCCGCTGCTCCTCCGCGTCGAGAGGGGCCAGATGAGGTGGCTCGGGCATCTGGTTAGGATGCCTCCTGGACGCCTACCTCGGGAGGTGTTCCGGGCACGTCCCACCGGGAGGAGGCCCCGGGGAAGACCCAGGACACGCTGGAGAGACTATGTCTCTCGGCTGGCCTGGGAACGCCTCGGGATTCCCCCGGAGGAGCTGGACGAAGTAGCTGGGGAGAGGGAAGTCTGGGCTGCCCTGCTCAAGCTGCTGCCCCCGCGACCCGACCCCTCGGATTAGCGGGAGATAATGGATGGATGGATGAACATGCTTTTTCCTTGACAGTCGGAGCTGCCCTACGTGACGTGGCAGGAGGTTCAGGCCCGCATCGTGGAGATCCAGAAAGAGCACCAGATCTGCATCCACAAGAAGGAGCTGAGCGAACTGGACATATACCATCGCATCCTCCGCTTCAAGAACTACATGGTGCCTGACTCAATTCACATCCAAACAGACATTTTTTCTCTCTCGCTGTCTGGTAGAGATTAACATCTTCACCACAGCCCTAACCACTTGTGAATGCATCTCTTCCTGTCTCTGTAGGTTGCCATGGTGAATAAGTCTCTACTTCCCATGCGATTCCGGCCTCCCTTGCTAGGAGAGTGTGTGTTCTACACACGCGGCCTCAAGTATAACTTTGAGCTCATCTTCTTTTGGGGACCAGGTGGGTGGCTGACTCTGTCCATGGTTGATGAAGACTATGACAATGGTGGTACATCATGTGTGTCTAATAAATGGTAAATGGACTGCATTTATATAGCGCTTTTATCCAAAGCGCTTTACATTGCCTCACATTCACCGACGGCGGTGTCAACCATGCAAGGTAAGAACCAGCTCGTCGGGAGCTAGGGTTAGGTGTCTTGTCTCAGGGACACCTCGACAATTAGCTAGGCGGAGCCGGGGATCGAACCAGCGACCTTCCGGTTGCCAGACAACCGCTCTACCCCCTGAGCTACTGTCGCCCGGCTATATAGTGGGTATATAGTTCTTGTTCTTATTTGTTGAGGCATCAGGCATACAATTACTGATGTGTCAACAAAAAAATGGCTGCTAGAGATGAAAATACTACAATCTGTTAAGACCCAGCTCAAGGCCACAACAAGACAAAGGGCTACACGTGGACAGGGATGCAAATTAATGTAGCTTTACTGCTATTTTCACATGTTAAAGGGAAACTTTGATTTTGTATCATTTAAGTGGTGAGGTCTTTTGGGTCTGCAGTGAGCTGCTCCCCAGAGACACAGACAGCTTCGGTAACAACTGCAGCACACTATATTTCACATAATGCGGATAGAGGTAAGGTTGTGTGCCCACTGTGCGTCTCATCAGTATTTCCTCACCGTCTCTCCAACCCAACACAGAAACCAGCACACACAAACACAATACAACCAGCGGTAGGTGGAGGACTAGGGCGTCACACATGCATTGGCGGATTTCTGTCCCTATTTGTTGCTTGCACGATAACCGCAAACGCCATTGAATGTCCTCCTGGTGGCCCTCCCCTCCAGGTTCTCTGTTTGGGAATGAGTGGAGCCTGAAGACAGAGTACAAGAGGGGAGGTAACAGACAGGAGCTGGCAGACCGCCTGGCATCCCGCATCCTGTGGATCGGCATCGCTAACCTGCTGCTCTGTCCCGTCATCCTGGTCTGGCAGATTCTCTACGCTTTCTTCAGCTACACTGAGGTGCACGCACGCACACACACCTATATTTGAATGGCCTATGAATGGCCTCCGTTTGAATGGTGCTATGTACATTTAAAACTATATAAAACGTGCCTTGCCTTGTATTAACACCCGGTATGTGTAACTGCATGTATGTGTAGGTGATCAAGCGTGAGCCGGGATCTCTGGGAGCGAGGTGCTGGTCTCTGTACGGTCGCTGTTACCTGCGCCACTTCAACGAGCTGGACCACGAGCTCATGTCTCGACTCAGTAAGGGATACAAGGTATCATTCCCGCTGCCTGTCATACCATCAGTAGACCGTAGTCTGGTGATGGTAGTGTAATAACAAAAATAATAATAACCATAATAATCTTTTTAAAATCCATGTTACAAAGTGCTTTACAATAGCAGCAAAAACAGAAGTCATAGAATCAACAGGCTTAAAAAACCTTAAAAAAAACAATGCAGCGTAGGAAAATAATTGGATAAAAAGTAAAACAAGGCTGTCCGATAAAATATGTTTTAAGAAGGGACTTAAGTGAGATCACTGTCTCGACCTGATGTCCTCGGGCAGGTCGTCCTGTACACCTGAATAGTACAGAGCTTCCTGTTGTTCTGAATACAAGAGGAAGTATGCTTCTGAAAATAACATGGATGACCCTTGGTGTGTTGTATTTTTTTTCATACCAATGTGTATGTTGAATTTCTGGTTGTTAGCGTGTGAGTTGAGTTGAATGTGTATTTTTGTGTGAAGAGCAAGACTTGTTGTAGCCAAGAGCTACAACAGCTAGGCTATAGCAGTTGGTTGTGGTTCTTTAAATCTTTATTGATTTCCAATGACATCGCCGTCCTCTTCCCCTCCCTCGAAGCCTTCCTCCAAGTACATGAACTGCTTCCTGTCGCCGCTGCTGACGGTGGTGGCGAAGAACGTGGCGTTCTTTGCGGGGTCTCTGCTGGCTGTGCTCATCGCCCTGACAATCTACGACGAGGACGTTCTGGCGGTGGAGCACGTCCTCTCCTCCATCACGTTGCTGGGGGTCTGCGTGACCGTCTGCAGGTGGGTAGCAGAGGGGAGACTCGGCTGGCAAACGACCAATTTTCTGGGTTTGGTACCCAATGTCCTTAACCTGCTTGTACCTCTGCTCAACTCTACATCTCTTGCCAGTTTTAAATGCATGCAAGGTATATTGTGCAACGCATTGGAGAAGAATCTTCCTAAATGACATCCGAAATAAGTTGTATGGATATGAAAACCCTACACAGGCTGCTAAACACATCTGACTGATTCACTGACCCAATGCCTATTTTGATCTTGCATATCTGTATTTTAAGTACATAGTGAGCTTCTACCATTGTCATCTCTCCATGCGAGACCCAGTTGTTCACCTGTGTCTCTGTCTCTCTCCTGTGCTCTCGCGCTCTCTTCAGGTCATTTATACCCGATAAACACATGGTGTTCTGTCCTGAGCAGCTGCTCAGAGTGATCCTGGCTCACATCCACTATATGCCAGACCACTGGCAGGGCAACGCACACCGATACGAGACCCGCGACCAGTTCTCCCAGCTCTTCCAGTACAAAGCTGTAAGTACCATTATGACTGAGCGCTGCCAGTATGTGTAGTGGCTAGGGTGTTTGACTCCTAGCCAAAAGGTACTGGGTTTGATCCCCCAATGTCCACAGTGGGTATTTGGTCAGAACAATTGACGAATGATGATTCGTGGGAAACCATTTATCACGACACGCGCATGAAGCTGTGTTCTCTTAGACCTCATCCACATGTATATAGGTATTGCTGTCCACACCTCCATCCACAAGAGAAGGCAAAAACTATTTAAAACGCTCACATAAGCATGCCAGGCCAGTAGGTGGCGGTAAAACTTTAAGTCAAACACCAGAGAAGAACATAAAAACCATGTACATTGATGGGATTATTGAGTGGCTAATACAACAACAACAACACAGCACAGTGGTGTAATGATGAAGTAACACTATGTTGACTTGTAAACATGTAATTCAACCTCAACAGTACTAGCCACACATAAACACACCATTGTTTGTAGGTCTCTGGCACATGCTCAATGTGTAAAACAACAATTGCAATTACACAGAAAGGGAAAGAGTTTCGACAAATGATGACGAAATGTTCAAAAGCTTTGTTTTCAGTGACCTGAAATGCCGTTTTGGTGTGGACGCAGAGACAATACTATGCTTTTAGAAATACCCTATATGCCTGGACGAGGGGACTTGTATTAGAAAATAGCCGAGCTATTTTCAAATTGTCTCATATTGTTCTCCTCGGGACCCATGGCTGCAGGCATTCATCCTGGAGGAGCTGATCAGTCCCCTGGTGACACCCTTCATCCTCATCTTCAGCCTGCGCAGGAAGTCCCTGGAGATCATCGACTTCTTCAGGAACTTCACTGTGGAGGTGGTGGGTGTGGGCGACACCTGCTCCTTCGCCCAGATGGACATCAGGCAGCATGGGCACCCCGCGGTGAGAGCAGTACTCCATAGAGACACACACGCACACACACGCATGCATGGAATCAACGGGTACAGTGCACTCTGGTAAAAACACAAAGTATCGCTGCTTCTTATTGGTCTGTAAGGATGGTGTCTCATATTACATTGTCTGTCTCTCTCTCACTCTCAGTGGATGTCAGCCGGGAAGACGGAGGCCTCCATCTACCAGCAGGCGGAGGACGGCAAGACAGAGCTGTCCCTCATGCACTTTGCCATCACCAACCCTCAGTGGCAGCCCCCCCAGGACACCACCCACTTCATCAGCCAGCTGAAGGAGAAGGTCCACCGGGAGGTGGGCGGGGCACCTGGGGACACACTCAACTCCGTCTCCACATCCGAGGTACGCGCAGAGAAGATACCGTGTACTTTATTAATCCCAGATGGGACATTTATAAATGATAAGTCAGTATACATGTATATCTGAAGGTAAGGACCCCCTTCATATGTACACAGCATGTTGTGATGTTGTTAAATCATTACAACATTTAGTGTTCGTTCAGTCAACGGCCATGTCTACAGGTCTACTGTCAAATATAGCAATCAATCAATGCATGCATTTAATGCTCTAAAATGTAGAACATCAACGCATGCATTGATTGGTTTGTCTAATAAACAAAAAAGGTACATTTCACTAAGATCCTTTTTAGAGAAGGCTGGCTAGATGATAGGCTTCTTGGCAGATTTACCTGACGTTGGACACTAAGATGCTTGTGTAAAATGAATCAATGGTCACTGTCATTTTGATGTGAAATGTCAGAGTACTGAAATGCGTTTTCCATCGTCTTAACTCTCTCTTCTTTCAGCCCCGGAGTCTGGTCGCCAACCTGTTGGCCGGTCCCTCTGCGCTGGGATCCGTCCATTTCGGCCGCGACTGCTCGCTCACCAACCACGGCGTGGCTGGGCTGGGCGAGGGGGCGTCGGCCCTGCGCTCCCTCTCCCCAATCAGCTCGAGCCTGCATTTGAGAGGCAGCCTGAGCACAGCGCACAGAGCTGTAGGCCACGCCTCCTCCATCAGCAGAACTATGGCAGGCTCCGGGTAGGAGCTTATTCCCCTTCCAGGCCTCACGGCTCTCCTCAACGTCAGCTTAAGAACACACATCCCCCCTGCTCATATAGATGGTTAATTTAGTGATTAATACATCATATGACATAAAGTTCAACATTGAGTGCATTTTTTCCAAGGTCAAAATTTGATGGTTTAGTAGCTCCTGTTTTAAATGTCCACTTCTGTTTAATACCACTGTAATGCAATGACCTATAATGGTTTCCATATTTTGGTTGGTTGCATATTTAGTATATTTTGGAGTCAGTATTGTATTATTCATTATTGCATTTATAATTTTTTGGTCCTTTTTTTCCGGGTCAAATGTAAGCCACAAACATCAATGTTATCTTAGTGGAAGCCTAATAATGGTACCATCCTACAGAGGGCGCTATAGACTACACAAAATTAAAAAAAAATGTATATCTGCATATAAAGGTAGAACAGTGGTCTGGCAACCAGAAGGTTGCTGGATCGACTCCTGGCTTCGCCTAGCTAAAGTGTCGAGGTGTCCCTGAGCAAGACACCTAACCCTAACTGCTCCTGACAAGCTGGTTGTTTGCTTGCATGGTTGACACCGCCGTTGGTGTATGAATGGGTGAATGTGAGGCAATGTAAAGCACTTTGGATAAAAGCGCTATATAAATGCAGTCCATTTACCATTTACCATCCTCCCTAACCCGCTCCCTCTTAGTCTTTGAATCCTATCCCCTCTTGGGTCCCTAGCACTTACTTGTATGTTTGTATGTCCTGGCACTTAAAAATAGTACTTAGCATTGTGTAGCATCTTGTATGTTCGTACGTCCCTGCACTTAAAATAGTACTTAGCGTTGTGTAGCATCTTATCCCATCTTACTGTTTACCAGCAAGGGGTCAACCTAGCAATCATGTCGTTTCTGTTTTTGTTAATCTTCCGTTTTTCCCTTGTTCTCTGTACCCCCTCCCTGGGACTCGGTCAGCACTGACGCCAGGACGGTCAGCTCAGGCAGCAGTGTGTGGGAGGGTCAGATGACCAGCATGGTCCTATCAGAGTACGCCTCCACAGAGATGAGCATCCATGCGCTTTACATGCATGAGGTGAGTCAAGTCAAACGTATTTAAATGTAATGAAAACTAACCAAAGAGTTCAAGGGAAGAATAAGAATGCAACCCAAAATAAAAACATAACTGAGCTGGACTGCTGGAATAACACCATAAATAAATGCCAACTGCCTAGAAATTAAGACTTTACCTTGGATTTGGGTCTGTAACGGTGATTAAGGGCTGTGCAAATATAATACCAAATGTACTTGACTTGAGAATGAGACCAAAGTGCAAATCAATGAACATTTCCAGGTCCAGTCATTCAGGTTTTAAAACAAAGCTGGACAAAAAATAGGACTTCAGAGGGGAAGTTTTGTGAATGAGTCACTTCCTGTTTCCTGCTGTAGTTCCACAAGCAACAGTCCCGCGGTGATCTGTCCCGCCACACCTGGCACCGGCAGGATAGCGACGACAGCAGTGACAGCATGGTGGATGAGATCCGGAGTGACACCAAGACTCACCTGAGGAACTTCCCCCGCTCACAAACCTTCCCCAGCGCGGCTCCCAGTCCCAGCGCCATTCCCGGCTCGGCTTCCGTCGCTGGCAGTTCCAGTTCTGACCACAGGGGGGCGACGTTTCAGGATAACGGTCACCGGCGATATGGAGGTAGCGCAGGTAGTACAGGTAACAGCCAATGTCAAGTTTAATAAAGGTTTGCAACGTCTGCAGTTTGACTATTATTGTAGTAGTTATTTAGTACAACAAAACCACTGATTAGTTCTTATTTTTAGTCGTTATAATTAATGTTTATTGAGAATAGCACATTTGAACTTGGGACAAATGATTTCACTGGCTCTCATCGAATTTTGAATGTATCCAAATGCATGTTTAACATAAAGCACGAACAACAATATTTTCGAAACAACATGTAGGATATCTGAATAATAAAAACCACCACTTACCATACTTTATATCAAACCCACAGCAAAACAATGAATAAAGTCACACCATGTCTTTCATTGACATCCTCTCCCCCAATCTCTTTGTCTGCCAGACTCTGTGGGTGTGGTGGGGAGGGTGGTGATGAGGTCGGCCCGGGTACCCATGGGAGGGTGGGCCGAGGACGGCCAGGCGGCCCCCCGTCTCCACGAGCCGGTACCAGAGGAGGGGTCTGAAGACGAGGTGCCCCCGCACATACACAGGGTAAATATAAACCATGTCCAAGCTAGGCTGATGTCAACTTTTTACAACTAGTCATGTGCCCGTTCAAAACGGCCTGACTCTGTGGCCTCCGGTATTGCTGCTTGTAGCTTTCTTGAGAAATGCTCACCCAAACAATTTCACACTGGACACTGCACTTCCTTGGGTCCTCGGCAATACACCAGCCAGTGCAGTGCCCGTTCCGTGCCTGTTCCGAACGGACAGATTGTTTGTAGCTTTCTCGAGAACCACTCATCCAAGCAACTTCATACTCGACACTGCACTTCTTTGGGTCCTCAACAATATAGCTACTAAGTGTGAAGTCGATCGGATGAACGGTTGTCGGGAAAATCTAATTACAGACACACACACAGACTCCTTCCGTTATAGTTAGGTGGTAAGCTAGATGATGGATGTTTTAGGAAATAAGTGATTCCAGGACACCAGTTAAATGACCACATCATACGTTTTCCAGCTGGTGTCAGAGAGGGAGAGGAGCAGCAATGTGAATGTTTCATTCTCCTGTTTCTGTCTCTTGTTTAAAGGTGACGTAGCTATGCCTCGTGAAGATGCAGTCGTTCAACTCTGGCTGTGCTGGGACACACACACACACATACACATAAAAAGGTGTGCCGTGTTACAAATACAAACCATAAATCTGTATAACCCTCCTGTTATGACATGATTAATGTCACGCAGTGTAAAAATGAATTGTATGTGTGTGTGTGTATATATATATATATATATATATATATATGATATCATTCAATAGCACCTTGTCATCATACATGTCATCATACATGTCATCATACATGAAGGTCACTTTTACAACTTCACAGATTACACTTCAAGTGAAAAGCTCTTAAAAAATTAAAACAGATACACAGAGAATATTCATCGGTTTATTCTAATGTTTCATATCCGTGGTTGAAAAACGAATATTCTAAATAGATATCTTATTAAATATATTACCTGTGTCATTATTTGGTTCATTTCCAAGGGAGCTGGAATCCTAGCCCATACCAATACATACACACACACACACACACACACACACACACAAATTCTTATTATTTATTGCACTTAAAACTTGTTTTCTGTGTTTTCTGTCATTTTGGGTCTTGTTCAACTGACTTTCAGTGATCAAAACAGGCTGATTTAAGCATGTAGACCTGAACGCTGCCACATTCGGACGATTCACTCCACGCGTATTAGTGCATGACGTTGCAATAGGCTGTGCGATAGGCTGATATACCTTGGACCACACTAAAACATCATAGACCTGTAGTTTGCCTCACAACATGCATGTTCTTTCAGTAAGTCATTAGTGCTGTGACTCTAAATAAAAATTTAAAAAAAGCACTTCAACTGGTTGGTAATCAAAATATACTGGATTCTCTTTTTATCGTATATATATATATGTTCCAAGCATGTTATTTTATATGATGGGGCTGTGGCAGTTTTTTTTATTTGTGTTCTTTTTCTTCCTTGAGGTGTTTCTTAGATCAAGTAAAATGAGCGACGGCTGGAGGTAATTTCAGAAATGTAGAAAAAAGGTGTGGAATTAAATAAAGTGAAATTATTGTTTTATACAATTTCTGTAAATTAATTTTTTTGTACAGTTGTAAATTAATCGCTGAAAGTCATGCCAATGTGTGTGTATGTTGGAAATAACAATTCTTATTTGCCACTTAACATGCTTATTCCCTTCCTGGATTCTCAGAGAAATAGATTGTAATAATAATAAAATAAACATTTTAATTTCATTTGGTGTTGTCATTCGTTTTTCTGCGGCTACGCGGTTGAACTATATCTTGCCGTCGGTCTATTTAGATCGTACCAGTTAACGGCTACGGATTTAAAAACGTTATGTGGACACGGGCCCTTTAATATGATGGGAATTAAACGTATCTAATACAAATACGTGTAGCCTGTGGTTCTTCTAACTCGTAACGGGGAATGTGTTACGGAGAAGAACGTTTCGGACTGAAATGTAACCGCACAACGTGAAGACCTTATCCATGACCACAGAGTAAATTGAGGACTTGGGAAAAGGCGAGTCCCTTTTCATTTCAGAGCCCGGATAGCTCAGTCGGTAGAGCATCAGACTTTTAATCTGAGGGTCCAGGGTTCAAGTCCCTGTTCGGGCGTTAGTTTTTTCTTTTTTACTACTTGTCTTGGCTGAAATGTGTGTCCGACAAAATGTTACGCACTCTGTGATAACACAAGATCGAAGTTTGAGCTACGCCACCGAATCTTGTCCGTCTGGAGCAGGTATGTTTAAAAAGACCAAACACGAAAACAAAGTCAATTTCAGTCAGACATTGTGTGAGTAGATTCTCTGGTGAAACAGTTCGAAACAGTGGAGTCAGATTCAAGAGTCACTCCAGTCGATCCATTTAATACATTGAATTATGCATTAACACAGCTAAAGATTTTAGTGTAGTTTACACAACGACAGAATAAAAGCATGGCCGTAGATTTGTGAGGTCCAGAATTTCTTCTTTTATTCTTTTCTTTTAAAAATCCAAAATGACAACTACAAAAACAACCCAAGCTATTCACAACACAAAAAGGCATTATCTATAATTAAATGCATACAGGGAATTGTTGGCAAAAATACTTAAAGCTGCAGACAGATACAGACACACATGAGTTATGATCGGTTAGTGCAAATGCGACACGGAAAATTGGTATACTAATCTTCATAACATTCAACACCTCTTGGAGGTAATGAATTATTTTGGAGCAAACAGGTTTTCTCTGTATCTGATAATACAGTAGCGTAGCCAGCGGAGCTAGTGGATGTTTAAATGCTGCTTATTTAGCCTACATAACTACAATGTAACCGTTATGCCAGTAGCCTACATATTGTTACATGACATTACTGTAATGTATTGGATATAGTATACAGTGATACTGCATATAGAGTGTCAGCATCCTCTAGTGATCACCTATGATAACCGGTAACCATGCATCGCACCTGCTCTGTACTGCGCACCTCAGTTCATTAGTAAACCTGGCCGTCATCCACATGTGTCTCAGTGTCCTTATTACTAATATAAGGGTATTGGAACCCAAATATATTACAGTGGCGACGAGGATGGGATATTCCTAAGAGAAGAATATCCCTGTGAAGAGACACAACGTGCAACAGGTAGATTCCATGAACTTTGTAGCTCTGAAATAAATAAAGAAATAAAGGACCAATGTCCTCTGATTACTTATTACTGAAAGAAGAGGCTAGCAAGGGAAGCTAAGCTAAAGCTAAGCAGACGAGACTACAGGCTAGTACGATGGCGGCATTCCAGATCGGTACCTTATCGGAATATAAGGAAGGACAAGAGGATTTTGAATCTTACTTGGAAAGACTGGAAATGTGGATGATTGCAAATAATGTGGATGATGGAAAAAAGGTCCGTGTGTTCCTATCAGTAATTGTAGCGGATGCCTACAGACTGTTGAAAAATGTACTGTCCTGACAAACCGAGTACAAAAACATACAAACAGCTATGTGATACACTCAGTGAGCATTACAAGCCAAAGCCCATCGTCATTGTGGAAAGATTCCGTTTCCAAAAGAGGAATCAGCAAGATGGTGAATCAATTGCTGAGTATATATCGCTTTGGATAAAAGCGTCTGCCAAATGCTCTAAATGTAAATATATAGTAGCATTGAAGCAGTGGCGTTGCGCAATATTTCGGGGCTCCCCCGCAGGTCGGAACCATGGGGCCCCTCCCCTAAATCAATAATAGAGTGACATGGGATAGACATCGCGGCCACTTAAAGCTTTTTAAAAAATGTTCATCATCGACAAATACAAACAAGTGGCTTTGTATTTTTTGTAACATGAAGGTATTGTAGAACATTCGTTATAGCTAAGGCTGGGTGTTTGTCACGGAAAATATTGGCTAAAGTCACGGAGCAATCACGGCAAAGTTGTTGAAAATCACGGAAAACTGAAAAGAATAAGGTAGAAATCACGGAGTGTTTTAAAAAGCATGAATGTATTAAATTAACCAATATATCTCATGCACAGCAGTGGGAAATTATTGAAATAACATGCGCAACTGTAGCAACAGTACATTTACATTTACATTTACATTTAGAGCATTTGGCAGACAAATACAAAAAAGTTTTTCGACAAAAACACATTTGTCGAAAGAGGGAGACAACAATATATCGCTGAAGGTAGAGTGCAATTAGAATAGAACAAGTTACAATAATTCCTGGTTGCCAGGTCAATAGAGCAAGTTTACAAACTTACAGTTGCTAGGTTGGCTCCTTACTGTACAACAGCAGGTAGCCAGGATAAGGTGCTACACAAGCTAAGTTATATTTCAAGTGCCGGGACATACCAGCGTACAAGATCCTACAAAGAGCCAAGGCATACAAATATGGAAGTGCTAAGGATCTAGGAGGGGTGGGGTTAAAGTTGATCGGGTAGGGGGAGAGGGTTGGGGAGGAAAGGTGGGCAGGAGGTGAAGCTATTCAGAGTCCAAGTGGACTCTGAATAGGTGGGTCTTGAGCCTCTTGCGGAAGCAGGTCAGTGATTCTGCTGTCCTGACCGCTGTCGGGAGGTTGTTCCACCATTGTGGT
>OMKP01091155.1:0-10503 GCA_900302375.1 Bathygadus melanobranchus | reverse complement strand
TGAAACCTTTGCTGCAAATAAACGTTTTGTGATTTAAGAACACAAATTTCACGACCGCTGATTGCTCACTCATCTTGGCGCTTAGGACCAGACTGTTCAAAAATATCTTTGGTTGGACAAACGGACTTCACAGTGGTGTGGCATTCTGGGATCGCGCAATACAATGTGAATTAATGGACTCATTTTAATTTATGTTTTTTTTAATATGTATAATTAATTATTTTGAGAGTATGAAAAATGATCGTGTCATGTGGTGAACAATTTTTCGAGGTCTCCCTCGAAAATTACGAGACCAACCCATGCAGCTCTAGTCCGAGACCGATACAAGACAGAGACCAATTGCTTTCAATTCCGAGACGAGACAGAGTACGTGAAAAAGTGGTCTCGAGACCGGTCTTGGTCTCGAGTACTACAACAGTGGGGTTAGGTGTCTTGCTCAGGGACACCACAAAACCTTCCGGTTGCCAGACAACCGCTCTACCCCCTGAGCTACTGTCGCCCCCCTGTCTTTATGAACCTGTGATAATGCTGAAAGGTCAATAAAACTAAATAAAACTTTGCAGCGTATCCTGAACGCTGCAGCATGCCTTGTGTTCAACCTACCGAAGTTCTCCCACTTGACACCCCTCTTCCGTGACCTCCACTGGCTCCATTTAATTGCTTGTATCAAGTTCAAGACTTTGGTGCTGGACTACAAGGCTGTCAGTGGAACTGCCCCCACCTACCTCCAAGCACTGGTCAAACCCCATGCCCCAGCTTGAACACCCTGCTCAACGACTTTAGCTGGCCGCCTGGCACCACCATCATTTGTTTGTTCATCATCAAGAACAAACAAACGTCGCTCGACCAAATCACAACTCTTCTCTGTCTTTACACCGCAGTGGTAGAATGACCTCCCGACAGAGGTCAGGACAGCAGAATCACTAATCAGCCACGGCAAGAGACTCAAGACCCACCTATTCAGAGTTCACCTGGACTATGAATAGCTTCACCTCCTACCCACCTCTCCTCCCCAACCCTTTCCCACCTACCTGATCAATGCTTGAAGCCCATCGCCTCCTGGATCCCTAGCACTTCCATGTTTGTACGTCTTGGCACTTTGTAGGATCCTGTATGCTGGTGTGTCCTGGCACTTGAAATAGTACTTAGCTTTGCGTAGCATCTTATCCTGGCTACCTGCTGTTGTACAGTAAGGGGTCAACCTAGCAATTGTAAGCTTGTAACTTGTTCTATTGACCTGGCAATCAGGAATGCTTGAAACATGTTCTATTCTAATTGTACTGTACCATCAGCGATATATTGTTGTTTCCCTCTTTCGACAAATGTATTTTTTGTAAGTCGCTTTGGATAAAAGCGTCTGCCAAATGCCCTAAATGTAAATGTAAATGTAGTGAAACCTTATCACAGTTCCATTTGACCATCAACAGCGCAACCAATTCGGTCTTCGACTCATCCGACATCCTTCTGTATGCCATATTGGTAGGTAGGTAATTGTCGAGGTGTCCCTGAGCAAGGCACCTAACCCCAACTGCTCCCGACGAGCTGGCTGTTGCCTTGCATGGTTGACACCGCCATGTATGAATGGGCGCTTTGGATAAAGGCACCATATAAATAATCCATTTACCATTTACCATATATTCTCCAATTATTCTGTCTGGACCTCGATTCCAAGTCTTCTACCTTGTCCAAAATTATTTCCTGCTACATTTGTTGAAAGAGGGAAACAATAATATATCGTTGACGGTACAGTAAGATTTGAATAGAACAAGCTTCAGGAACTCATGATTGTTAGGTCAGGTCAGTTTGTTTTGCAGGGCTTGAATTTCCGTTTCCATTTAGGGCATTTGGCAGACGCTTTTATCCAATGCAACTTACAGTAAATACATTTGTCGAAAGTGGGAAACAACAATATACTGCTGATGGTACAGTACAATTAGTAATAGAACAAGTTTCAAACACTCTTGATTGCCAGGTCAATAGAACAAGTTACAAGCACTCCTGATTGCCAGGTCAATAGAACAAGTTACAAGCTTACAGTTGCTAGGTTGACAGCTTACTGTAAAACAGCAAGGTAACCAGGATACGATGCTATGCAAAGCTAAAGTACTATTTCAAGTGCTGGAACATACTAGCAGACAGGATGCTACAAAGTGCCAGGACGTACAGA
Organism: Bathygadus melanobranchus; assembly: GCA_900302375.1. Lineage (NCBI taxonomy): Eukaryota > Metazoa > Chordata > Actinopteri > Gadiformes > Macrouridae > Bathygadus > Bathygadus melanobranchus. The sequence continues at coordinate 8,336 of OMKP01091155.1, read as the reverse complement.
CATAGAAGTGCTAGGGACCCAGGAGGGGATGGGATTCAAGCAGTGAATTTGCTTGCTAATGCTGTGTAAGCTTATTTGGAATGTAGCCATGGTTTCGCTAGTGGCAGTTGTTAGCATATTCTTCTCATTAACCAAACCAAAAGTTTATTGTGTTGGCATAAGGGAGCTCATAACAAGCATCCATGCTGTTTTACTGTCCCACCTGAAATCCTCTGCTTTGAAGTTTTAACATTCAAACAGTGATAATAGCGCTGCCTATGGGCAAATCTGGTCCATCCTTAGCATTCCGTACTAATTTTACAAGAGCTACAAGCATGAAGCACTGTCACATGAGTACATGATATGTCAGCGGACTAACTTTCCTAATATTTGCGGGTCTTTAGACCGCGGTGGAAATGCAGACGGCAATGGGCTGAAGAAACTTAGACCCCAGTGCGTCCACTACTGGAAGTAGTAGATCTTTGCATCGTCTAAGTAGACCTTAGACAAGCTGTTTCTTAGTTAGTCATCTGTGTTAGGCATCTGGTGGGATTCGACCCATGGACCTTCGGCATTGCAGTTGAGCTCTACTCGCTGAGCTTTTGAAGGTTATATACCAACACAGGGAGATCAGTATTGGTTTTAGAAGTAGGTGTGTCTTTCACATTGAGGTGTTTTTCAGTTGTCTCTGGCACTTATACCTTTTCAGTGGAAGTGGCACTACATGCCCAAACGAATGTGTCTTTGGGTGGTGAGAAACAGGGGAAAAATCTATAAATGGTTTAGAAGTGTGCATTTTTTCCACTTATTTTTTAATTTACTCTGGAATTCACAGTTTGGGTTTAATGGCAAAAACAGTGACAATGTAGGTTAAAATTGATTTTGTGACAGAATTTTACATGTAAAATGTGGTGCCAAGTCCCTGGTTTTGTTCTAACTGTTTCATATTGGGTACCTGGTAGCAGCCTCTTGGATCCCTAGCACTTATGTTTGTACGTCCTGGCACTTAAAATAATACTTGGCATTGTGTAGCATCGTGTCCTGGCTATCTTGCTGTGAACCTAGCAATTAAGAGCTTGAAACTTGTTCTATTCAAATCTTACTGTACCATCAGAAAGATATTGTTTCACTCTTTCGACAAATGTACTAATTGTAAGTCGCTTTGGATAAAAGCGTCTGCCAAATGCCCTAAATGTGAATGTAATATAGGATTCGAACTGTGGACCTATTGACTGCTATTTTCACATACACATACACTACAATATATATCCCAGAATGCAGCAAACTATCATGGAAGGCCAACAAAAAAAAATGTCAGTGCAGGGTTTAAACCGTGAACCTCCACAACTTAAAGCAAGAGCTCTACCCGTTGAGCTATAGACAGACATGGACCAATGGGGGGGGGGGGATCAGTATACGTTGTAGAAGTAGGTGTGTTTCAAACCGAACTAAATAAAAAAACAAATGAAAGGATGCAAGAAAGCAAAAGCTTCACCATTGAACCTGAACAAATCTTCAGAATTCAGGTGTGAAAACAACCTCAGAAGGCGAGTCATTCAGTAGAGAGGAAAGCAGGGGTGCGTCATACAGAGGAATAGCAGGTTTCATGAAGGTGTGTCTGGTGGTTTCGGAGCACCAGAGGGTGGATATTTCAATTGGCAGCTCGGCCACTGAATGGAAGTAACCCTTGTCTTGATGTGTTTGTGATTGTGTTGAGGTGTGTTTGTTTTGTTACCCGGTGAGGGCCAGAGATCCATCGGGGTGGAAGTGGAGGTCATGGACTCCTTTACTGTGACCCTCCTGGTGCAGAATCTCCTCACGGAGCTCCAGGTCCCACAGACGCCACGAGTTGTCATAGCTAAGAGAGAGAGAGAGCGTGAGCGAGATCATAGCGGAGTTGTCAAAGCTTTTGGACATATAAGGTTTCCGCCCGACAACGATATACATTACATACATGTAGCAGTAGCAGAGTTTGGAGTTATTTGTACAAAGCTCGCTTTTTGAGTGTGTGGTGATGGCTGGTTTAACCTCACACTCCACATACCCCCGACACCTTTAAGTCAATGAGTATGAGTTGTCATATCTACCACAGAGAGGAGTTGTTTTAGCTACCCCAGAGAGAGGAATTGTGATAGCTACCAGAGTCTACCTTCAGCGATATATTGTTGTCTCCCTCTTTCGACAAATGTGTTACTTTTTTGTAAGTCGCTTTGGATAAAAGCATCTGCCAAATGCTCTAAATGTAAATGTAAATGTACTACTGGACCACGGGGGCCAAGGACCACTGTGTGGACGAGGTGGAGCCCCCCCTGCTAGCGTTCTCTGCTCGGGCGCCGGATGGCTTCTGAGCTCGGGCGCCGGATGGCTTCCTCGCCCACCCTCCTCTTTAGCCTCGTGGCTTTCGATTAGATGGCGTAGTATAGCATGGGTCCGTCTGCCTGTGCGGCGTTCCCAGTGCTTCATGAGCGGGCTGGGGACTCAGTCTCGGTTGCCTCACTAGACGGATTTGTTTCTACGATCCCAGGTGCCAGTCCCCTACACAGCCTGCGCTGCTCTTTGCTCGGTTCCAGCTCATGAGCGGCGCCTCTTCCCGCTCGTTATGTACCCATCGGTCTGTGCTTTGGGTTCTCCGCCCCCTTTTCCGTAGGGGCCGAGGAATACAGTGATTGAACAATTATAGCATAGCCTGGGTTTCGCGAGCTGAGGACGTTTGTTTCTCCAACTCCTATACCAGTCCCCTAGACCCCGACTTTCACTTCCTCTCCTCAGCTCCTCCTATATTGGCTATAAGGTGAAGGCTGGGCAGCCTGCGCCGCTCTTAGCTCGGTCCCCGCCCCTCCGCGAGTGCGCCCCCAAGAACCATAAGGTCACAGTCACAGAACTAGAGTTATAATAGCATAACTATCATTATCAACACAAAATGATAGTTATGCTATTATAACTAGTTGATTTTTGATCATTGATTTCCAATAATAAATATATGTACTGTACATTTTCATAAAGCAGTCATGTTGATAAGCGCATTAAAAATGTGGAAAATGTCCCTTTATGGTCATTTTTACCAAATTAAGTGATTAATTTGCAATTAATCACGATTAATAATTTTATATGATGTCATATACAGTATGTCATAATATATACCAGCTGGTTCCCAGGAACCTTCCAGAAGGGTGCCAGGCGAGGCGGGAGACTCGTGCCATGTGACCCTCGATGTCGGCCACCGGCTCGTCGCTACGGCAACAGGAAAAGGTTTAGTTAGTTCATGAGCCACATATTTGAAAAGGCATCACATCCTGTTTCCCTGACTGACCTTTGGAGGTTCCAAAGCTTCACAGCTCCATCAGTGGAGCAGGACGCCAGGCTGACATCTGATTGGTCCAGAGAGATGGTGGAGCCTGGCCTAAACACCACCGCTCCCACACTGCTGCTGTGACCTGAGAGAGAAACAAATCTATAGTCACTCTACTAGAGAGAGAGATATGCATATCTATAGTCACTCTACGAGAGAGTTATTCTAACCTCTTAGGGTCCGGATCAGCTGACAGTCGGGCACGGACCACAGTTTACAAAGACCGCTCCTGGAATTATAATTATATACATTAATACTGCAAGCAGTTTCGAAAGGTATTCACAGCCCACACGCACCGCGACCGCAGCAGTGGTGCTGAAGTGCACCATGTTTATGTCCGCATGCACAGTGCTGATGTGTGCGGACGCAGAGAGATTTTAGTGTGATGAGTGACTCCAATAGGGCTCTGGTGCATTCCCAAAAGAAATGGTATAACAATGTAATATAACCGCAAATAGCATGCCTTTTTTGGCATTAATGTTAGCACAAATGCAGTTTCAGTCTGCAATTTGTAGCCATCCCATCGCCTGGTTTCATCATACTGTTTTCTACACAATCAAATATGTACTTTGCATTATTAAGTCACTTGTTGTGTAACTTTTTTCTGTTTATGCTTCCTACATCTAGTCAGTAGTAAAGTTAAGTTATTAGTAAAGCCATTCATGAGATAACGCCACCTACAGTATCATTGTGGGTTTTTTATTCTTCTATAGCAGGGCGACAGTAGCTCAGGGGGTAGAGCGGTTGTCTGGCAACCGGAAGGTCGCTGGTTCGATCCCCGGCTCCGCCTAGCTAATTGTCGAGGTGTCCCTGAGCAAGACACCTAACCCTAACTGCTCCCGACGAGCTGGTTGTTACCTTGCATGGTTGACACCACCGTCGGTGTATGAATGGGTGAATGTGAGGCAAATGTAAAGCGCTTTGGATAAAAGTGCTGTATAAATGCAGTCCATTTACCATTTATAGCAGAACAGATTTTGCTGTGAGTATTTTTACACCGATCCAGCACCCACAATAGTGGGTTTTTTTTTCTTCGCATGCTCTTGAATGGTGCTTGCTGCGGTGCAATTTCTTTGCACAAACTTTGCACAATGTAGCCTACACACCACCTTTTTGTTTTATGATCATTTGAAGCACCCCCATACGTTCAAAGTCACCTGTCTTACTGTAGGGCTCAACACTAACTTTTAATAGTGGTTGCCAGGCTGGCAACCACGCATCAGCTTTTGGTTGCCGAAACTGAAAATAATGGTTGCCATTTTTGTCATGCATCAAAGTGTATGTTGCACATGTTTTTCAGTATAATTTTCCGTCCAGTTCAAAGATGCTAGGATACTTAGCCTCGTAAGACAACATCTTTTGAATCAATTTACAATTGTGGCAGCCGGCCGGGGAAGCCCCGTGGAGAAGTAATAGGAGGAAGATATGTGTCCTTTTCTCTGTCTGCGCACATGCCCATACTAGGAGTTCCGGAAGCACGGGGAAACACATGTCTCATTAGAGGGAGATGCGGCGCACCTGGATCGAAGTGGAGCCCCAGGTGTAGCAAATCACCGACGTTACAGGGAGTGTATGAAGAGGGAAGAAAAACACACATGAGATAGAGTAGTACCTACGGGCAAATTCGGATGAGTAAGGACCACTGCCTGTCCGACGACCCTCCGCCCGCGCCAACCCTTGACTGTCAGAGAACCCGCTCCCGTGTACCGACCCCTGCTTATGGACCTCGACGATTCTTCTGGACTGTGGACTGGCAACTGATACGGATTGTATATGTGACTGTTCCTGTATATGATTTGAACATCAGTAAAACTGTGACCGGGGAATTACATTTGTGTGGACCTCCATTTCTAGTTCTCCTAACCGTGGTCAGCCGTTTTTTCCTCTCGGTTGCCACATATGGTGGAGAATGCAGGCAACGTAAAACAGCGGAGAGTGAACGATACACCATGCAATCTTTTGGGGAATTGACGGCGCTGATTGAACAGCTGATCCTCAGCAATCAGCAGCAGCAGCTGAGACACGAGGCACAGATCAGGCAGACACAGACGCAACTGGAGCTGCAGACAACCCAACATGAGCAGGCGCTCCAGATACAGTTGCTGAACGCGGAAACTATGAGAGCGGAGATCCGCGAATTGCTACGTGCCAAGGACGATCAGGCTCACGTGATAACGCCAAGAGGGCGAATCCAGCGCGGTTCCTGGTCAAACAAACAGCCGACGATGACATGGAGGCGTATCTACACACCTTTGAGCGGACCGCTCAGCGCGAAGAGTGGCCGGAGGAGCTTGCTGGCGCCTTTTCTGTCGGGGACCACACAGACCGCATACCAGGACAAAACAGCAGATACAACCGTCAGCTACGCTGAACTGAAGGCAGAGATCCTCTCCCGCTACAGGTTTTCTCTGCTGACCCGACTTCTGCGGCTGGCCACAGGGTGGCTCCACTCAGCTCCCCGAACACTGTCACCCACGGAGAGGATCGTCATGGACCACTACATGAGGGTTCTACCTTATGAGGCAAAGAAGCTGGTATGCCAAAACAACCCCCAGAGCGCCGACCATATGGTGGACATCTTGGAGGGCTACCAGGCCACCCAAGGGGTGCTGACCCGCCCCCCCAAGACTGACACGGTGCCGCACCACAAGGAAAAGCCCCGGCTGGAAAACCACTCACACAGCCCACCCCAGGTCTCCGGTCGGCCCTACACCGAGGCGACCAGGCGCCGGCCGACCATCAACCCCGACTGCAGGTGATGTTTCGGCTGTGGGGAAGAGGGCCATATTGCGTGGAACTGCCCACGAGAGAGAGACGTGGCCATGCTCACCGCCTCGGCCAGCGAGCCCCCGACGGGGCGCCCGTGCGGGTTGTTGACGGCGTGCTGGGCCGTGGAGGACGGCACCACACCCCTCACTCCCGTAAAAGCCAACGGTCGTGACACCACCGCCCTCCTGGACTCCGGGAGCGCGGTCACACTGGTCAGACCCGAGTACGCACAGCTACCCCACCTGGTCGACACCGTGGGGGTCACCTGTATACATGGGGAGACCAGAGAATACCCCACTACCCACCTCGAGCTGCAGACCACCAAGGGGAGATATAATGGCCCCGCAGGGGTGGTGCCTGACCTCCCCGTACCGATCTTAATCGGCCAGGACCTCCCCCTATACCGGCCCTATGGATGAACCTGGCGGACGGTCACCGAAAGCCGACCCGAAGACACGCCTACCAGACACCTGCCCAGCCACGCCTCCCAAAGCCCCACCTGTGTGGATTTCAAGACGTGGACTTGGAGGCATCCACCGAGCCCCTCTCAGAAGGGGCGGCCAGTGCAACAGCACGAGAGGACGGTTGGGTAACGGCCCAGGAGGACGACGAGGCCCCTCCTGAGGCTGAGGAAGACCCCGGCCTCGATGATCTGTTCCCCCTCAACCCAGGAGACGAAGCCACCCCTATGCCCCCACCCCTTGCTGGCCGGTTTGGAACAGCCCAATTAGAGGACGCCAACCTCACCAGCACCCTGCAGCAGGTATCGGTAGTGGACGGCAAGCGACTAGACGGGGTAAGAGACATTCTTTATCCCCACTTTGCAGTAAAGAACTCGTTATTATATCAAGTAGTGAGAAAAGCCGGGGTGGTGCAGGAGTTGTTGTTAGTGCCCCGCCCTTTTATCCCTGCAGTGTTGCGCCTAGCACATTCGCATTTACTAGGGGCCCACTTAGGCGTAGATAAAACATTGGAGAGGATAAAGGCCCGGTTCTACTGGCCCGGGGTGAAACAGGCCGTCGAAAACTATTGTAGGGGCTGCCCTGAGTGCCAGCTGGTGGCCCCCCAGCCCCAAGCACGTAATCCCCTCATACCGCTACCCATCATATCGGTTCCCTTTAGCCGGGTCGGGATGGATCTGGTCGGGCCCCTTCCCCGGAGCACACGGGGCCACCAGTACATCTTGGTTATAGTGGATTATGCCACCAGGTATCCAGAGACCATCCCCCTACGCACCATGGCGTCCAAGGGCATTGCCAGGGAGTTAATGATGCTATTTTCCCGGGTAGGGCTGCCGGATGAAATCCTTACGGACCAGGGCACTCCATTCATGTCACGGGTGATGAAAGATTTATGTACATTAATGAAGATCACACAGATGCGCACCTCTGTGTACCACCCCCAGACCGACGGCTTGGTCGAGAGGTTTAACCAAACGCTGAAGCAGATGCTTAAAAAGGTCATGGAGGCCGACGGGAGGAATTGGGATCAGCTACTACCCTATTTAATGTTTTCTATTCGTGAGGTCCCACAGGCCTCCACCGGCTTCTCACCATTTTAGCTGCTTTATGGGAGATGACCACGGGGTATGCTCGACATCGCCCGGGAAGCCTGGGAACAGCAACCCTCTCCCCATCGAACCCTGGTGGACCATGTGGAGGAAGTACAGGAGAAGATGGCTACCCTGTGGCCCATGGTCCGGGAACACATGGCGGCCGCCCAAGCGGCCCAGGCCAGGGTGTACAACCGGGGTGCCCAACCACGTGAGTTCAACCCCGGGGACCGGGTGCTGGTACTGGTACCCACGTCGGAGTGCAAATTCCTGGCCAAATGGCACGGGCCCTATGAGGTAATCGAGAAAGTAGGGCCAGTGACCTATCGAGTCCGACAGCCGGGACGACCCCCCCCATCAAGGTATACCACATCAATTTGTTAAAAAAATGGGTGGGCCGGGAGGTGTTGTATACTTTCCCAACCCCACAGGGTCCTGCCAGGACGGAGCCAGTCGTCGTGTCCATGGGCGAACAACTCAGCCCCCGCCAGAAGCAGGACCTACAGGAGCTGGTGGACCGGCATCGGGATGTGTTCTATACGGAAGCCGGCCACACTCACCTGATACAACATCATATCCACACCGAGCCCGGGAAGAAGGTAATGTTGAGACCTTATAGACTGCCGGAAGCCAGACGCACGGCAGTGAGTCAAGAGGTGAGCAAAATGCTGGAAGCCAGAATAATCG
>OMKP01091145.1:0-15045 GCA_900302375.1 Bathygadus melanobranchus | reverse complement strand
GATAAGGCGAGCGATTACCATTTATTTCCTTCCCCCCTAAGATTCATTGATGCTAATCAGAGTCAGCGAGAGAGAGAGAGTCAGTGAGAGAGAGAGAGAGATAAAATTAAAGGGTACTCCCCTCCAGAGACCATTCCTGACAGAGGAGGGTGTCTCCGGCTTCTGATAAAGGAGGATGAGGAGCATCCACCCCTCCCCTGGTGTTTAACCACCACCTGACGAGGCAGATGTTCTTTTACTCATTCTTCAAAGAGTTCATCAGTATCCACACTCTATCCTTGAAATATAACGCACGCACACTTCAAGTGATGGGGAATAATATACACACGCTGCTGTTCCGTGCTTCGTCCGATTGTGAATCTTATAAATAATACTGTAAATACTTCATGTGATGGGGAATATTATGAATAGGCAGTAAAAACATCAAGTTATGATGAATCGCATGCGCCAAGGAAGCAACAAATCCGCGAGCTCATGTTTTATTTGCTCTGGCATATACGTCTGGCATATTCTCTAAAAGAACAAACAACTGAACTTAAAGCTTTCATTGATAAGGAAGATGCGTTCGCCGTACTTCAGGATTTGGTAAAAGTTTAATTTACCTACACGCTACGTGGCACGTTTCGTCGCTCTGATTGGTTGTCGGTCTATCCAATTGCGTTCACATTTTGGTCTGCGCACTTTGATAACACCCCTTGGAAAGTGAAAATGAACTGAGAGGTTGCAGACTAAATACCCATTCATACACCTCGTCAGGAGCAGTTAGGGTGTCTCGCTCAGGGACACCTCGACAATTAGCTAGGCAGAGCCGGGGATCGAACCGGCAACCTTCCGGTTGCCAGACAACCGCTCTACCTCCTGAGGTACTGCCGAATTGTGTAAATAATACTGTAAACATTTCCAATTCCCATCAATTTTGCAAACGTCCTCCCTCATGCTTATGTGTGTGAGGTTTATTGCCACATGTGAGTCTTCCTCAGCACCTCTACAGGGAAGACCTTGTGGTCCCTTTGACCCCCAGTCCGACCGGGAACATCAAATATCATCTCACTGGCTTCATGTGTCACCAGCACAGGACATTTATTTATACACAACTCTATTAGTTGGTGTCACATTGGAAGAGGACGATCTATATCAGGGCAAAATGCTCCCTGAAGTATAAAATATATGGGATCTTTCTCACTGACATCTTACTGTTTGTGGGCAGGTTGCAGTTGGGAATAGATTGAATGAATATCCTTCAAATAAAAACAAGTTAAATAACATACGCATGTAAAATGTAACCTGAGTATGAAGAGGGTATTACATAGAAATCATATTAAGAAAATATACAGAAAATAACCTGTCATTATAAAAAGACATAGGAGATGCAAATATGTGATAGAAACACATTGAGGAAAGGTAAACAGAAGCCGATCAGTTGTGTGACTGGGAAAAATCTATGTCCACTTCCTCCCTAAAAGATTGAATAACAAAAAAAAGAAGGCTACTGAAAATCTAACCCAGGGGCCAAAAGGTTGTCCCTTGATACGGAATGGACATCGTTTATGGACATTGTTTACCATGTGACATCGGTAAACAAACAATTCTCCAAACATGGTTCTCTTACCAGACGGGGTCGGCGTTGACTTTGTCGTCAAACCACAGGATGTAGAGACAGAAGAGCCCTACGACCAGCGCATGGACCGTAGACACCAGCCTGGAGCACACACACAGACACACACACAAACACACACCAGGAAATGGAACAGCTGAAAACAGGAAACGGAACAGGTGAACATGGTCTGGTCATGTGCATGTGTGTTTGTGGCCAAATCAAACGCACCCATCTATGCGTGGAGTGTGTACAAGTGAACTTTGACCCATGTAAACCTTTATCCTGGTAAACCCGGTCATCCATGCATGTTTTTAATCAGTGTGCTGGCGTTTATCTAAATCAGAAGATAATCAGACAATGGCCTTAAACAGCCCTTATGGCACTCACAGCCCCAGCTGAAGACCAGAGTCCAGGTTCATGAGCCCCGGATGAACTCAGGTCTCCATGACTTCGTCCATAGTCCACCTTTTTTTTAAAATGAGATTGCGATTTGCGAGATTTTGAGAATAAGGACTGGGTTGCTCGGGAATTGATTCGGTTAGCGTGGGGTATGCTGTTTGGCCAAATCGTTGCCCTCCACACTCGATCAAACCAGTGACATTTATCTAATCTATCGGTGTGTGATCTCTCACATTTGAAAAATCATCTAGTGTGTGCCAGGCTGGGACCTGTTGTTTGTTACAGTGAACTGGTCTTAGTGGGGACCTGGTGTTATAGGAAGCGACAAGACGTTGCATGAGCCGATGCTCTTGCTATAAACAGAACGTAAGCATGACATAAAGAGGATGTTGGCATCGAAGAACAAAACAAACAGAGAGGAACTTGGTAGAAATGAAATAAGCTGAATGAGCAAAGAATGACCATATACGCTCCAGATCTATTTGTCGCCTCGACCTCCAACTCTCAGTTCGCCAATTGTGTTGCGTTAGCAGTTCTTTTCAAAGAGAAGGACAAGCAGATGTAAAAACCAACCAGTTTACTTTCTGTTTTTCAGTTTCCTGAAACTTTGGCCTTGTGTAGGTTACATACCTACACAAGGCCTACCCCCCGCCCACCACCACCACCACCACCACCACCACCACTATCGGTGCCAGTTATATTGTAGGATGGCCGTGCTATAAGGGCAGTTCAGAGGTTAAGGGTTAACAAGACTCGCCAGTAAAGGGAGTGAGAAATCAAGCGTCTCTCGCTCTCTCAATGTTATGCAACCCGCAGATGATCGACCCTTGACCACGACCCTGTCAGGCTGAAAACTGTTCTTTTGGCTTCAACGATAGGTCACACGACTACGGAATGTGACTGTTGGAAATCGTTCCAAATCGTTGCACCCAGCAGATGTTTAGAGGAATGTCTAGATGTTCAGAGGATTGCGTTGCTCTACAGCACTCATCAGAAATACAAGGGTTGGACCACAGGCCCGACGTGAATGTTTCCTACTCACAAGTTGCTATCTTTTTAAAACTTTTTTGTTGTTGTAGCTACTCCAATTTGGATCGGTCGCTCTGTCGTTATTAGCCTCACTTGCAAGCCGCTGTGGATAAAAGCGTCTGCTAAATGACTGGATGTAAAACGGGGATAGTGACATGTACCGAGGCTAAACGTAAACAGCGATGTAGTGACTTGAGGGCGAACAGATTACATTCACCCTTAGGGCATTTGGCAGACAAACAGATTGGGAAGGTATGGGGGAAAACACTGGCTGATAAGAGCCTGATTACTAGAGAAGGTAAAGGTCCGTTTGCAAGGTAAATGTGGACTGTAAAGATGAAAGGTGAAAGTCTAAAAGATACAACTCGCTGCCCTCAGGCCAAGGTCAACCAGCTCCTTCATATCTTATATTCAAAACAGCCTGTGAGACCAGCAGGCACTCAACAGTTGGTCAGGATGACGGTCAGTAGAGTCTACGGTGTTATGGGGTGAGGGCATTTTCACATTAGGTACGACCGCTTCGTACCGTGGCCAGTGTATGACTGCCACCCCCTCCACACGAGTGACACTGTTCTGTACCCGAGTACACTCGCGTGTACACACTCCGATACAGTAGGTGGCGGTATGCAGCTAGCTGGTTGGTGACCCCGCTGATGAACACAGAAAAGAAGAGTACACTCGCGTCAACTAACGTGACATTTGTTCATGTTGTGGCCCCAGTGTAGAAAAGCCAATCGCAAGATCCCAAGCCTATACAATGACCTTCATACTATGCCTACTATTTGTAGGCGTAGTGATTTACATTTTGGAAACAATATCAAGAACGACCCTCTCGCCCGCCTTCCTACTTCATCAGCTAAGGCCGTGCAGTTCAGAGGATACAGATTAGTGGTCCGCTTCATGTTTTGGCACGGTTTCACACCTGATCTGAATCGTACCCGAGTACACGAGAGTCCTCGAGACCACCTTTTCAAGTGGACCGCATTTTGCTGATTCACGCCCGAGTACGGTGTTCACGCTCATCAAATTAACTGGACTTTGTGGTCAAGTGTACTCTGATCCCTAATGTGAAAGCGCCCTATGTGTGAGTGCATATAGACAGCATTAAGGAGTAAAGCTTAATTTATCCTTCTGCATGGAATAGCCGCCATGAGTCTCGAGCCTTGCAACATTAATGCTAGTCATGGCTGAGCTCGCCACAGCTAACATGGCTTAGGCAGCAGTGCATTCTAGAACGCTGCCGGATTTCAATTGTGTACCACTCGTTTCGGGGAAAAACTCAACAACAACAAAAAGAAACCTTTCACAGAGATAGCCAAAACTTTGGTGAACATTCCGGTATGCAGCTATCGCTGAGGGCTAGCACGTTTATGATCAAAGAAAACAAGGATATCCAATGAGTCGCTGCTCGACCGATCCAGGACCGCATGTCCAAACCTAGATGCATCAGCCGTATCTCGGCTCCCCGCTGTCAGGACAGACTACATCGGCCCGGGTTAACAGCGACTACCGGGCCGTCTTGTCTTCAAGCGCGGCCATGCCTCGGCGGCTGTATGGAGATCATGGCAACGCAACAATCCCGGACAGCAGAGTGCATTCTGGATTTACGAGGCCGCTAGCCGGGCAAAAATGTGTGTCCCCTTACTAAATCACTGATTTCTCACCATGGAAACATTCCAAAAATGTAATATTAGCATTGATTCTGAGACAGAACCCCCCAAGTTGTCATATGGGAATTAAACTAATATGCTAGTTTCATTTAAAATGCTACAGCGATTTGAAGACACTCCCCTATTAACCCCATTATAACCACTTCAGCAATTTGTCTATGTGACATAGTAGCGTCTACAGTAGAGTTGTTCCGATACCAGCATCAGAAATCGGCCTGTCACGATAAATACTTCTTTTGGACGACATATTGTCCCAGAAATAACTGCGATAAACAATATTGTCACTTTAAGTTATTTTCACTTCATGCCACTGATATAATAATAATATAATAGCATATTAATGCAAGTACACCCTTTCAAAGAGCAATTAACTTTTCATCCTTAAGAATATTCAGACAGTGGAATTGGAATGTCAACAATGAAATAAATGAAGCTCAAATATGAGCTTGTTCATATGTAGCGGCAGAGTAAAAGGACATCTTTTATCTCCTTCAGAATGTCGTCTTTCACTTTGTTGCACAAGGCTGGAATGGCGCTGGAATGGTCCGCCACCACGGCAACGTTGACCGCCACGTATTGATTTTAAAAACATGTTTGTTTTACTGTTCAAGTCGACGTTGCGCAGCCATGCGTTGTTGTAGGGGACATTTAGTAGCTGGCCCGGATAGGTGGAGTTCCTGGTGCGTTCGATGAGTTTTATAGTAATGACCAGGAACATCTCTACCCAATATAAGCTGCATGGTGCTACTGTGGTGGTGTATTAAAAAGATCACACATCTCCATAAAAGCCTATGCAGTTTGAAGGTCGTTTTCTTTCTTTTTTAAGTAGGAAATATATCGGATGTTCAACAGACATTCGCGCTAGGAATTAGCGATGTGGCGCGGTGAACTGAAGACCTGATCACCGGTATGAGTCCCATGTGTGTAGCGGTGTATACCTGTCCAGGAGACGGGGCTTCCCAGTGAAGCTAGCCACAAGCGAGAGGACGTTAGAGGACATTCACAACCTTTAGTCGCAATTCCCTCTGTGGAGTGCCCTATTCATGAAAACATTCATCTTATCTGCTTGTATTTAATGGTGAGCATTCAATTTATTAATGCTTCACAGACTATTGACAGAAAGTCGCTCACGCGTGACACACGTTGATTTCTGGGAAACCAAAGGCATGTTTACACAGAGAGGATGACCAAAGCTGTGCATAGAGGTAAGGTGAGTTTATCACCAACATATACAAGCAGATAAGACTTATCATTTCATGAATAGGGCACTCAATGGAGGGAGTTGTGACTAAGAGGTTGCGAGTGTCCTCAATAATAATAAAAACGTATGTAAACCAACACGCATCTAAATTATTAATAATAAACGCGAAGGGCAATATCGAGGTCAGAAAATCGTACGATGCAAAATCGATTTCCACATCGGAAATGCCTCCGGTATCAGCGAGTATGTGAGACTCTGCGCCGATGCGATACCTGGCTACCTTGTTCTCATCCAACTTGTCTATAATCGATATTGTGATATGAGACTAGAGATCGTCTTAGATTTTGGATAACGTAATATGGCATAAGTGAATAAGAAGAACGTTCACCGAAGAGGTAAAGTGAAATTGCCCTAATTTGGATCAACAATGGATCATAGATGTTCATATCTGGTGGTTAGCAACAGGGCTAACCGCTAGCAGTCTGGCTACTTTCCGAAGCAAGAAGCAACTGTAAGCATCCCAATTTGAACTAGAAACCTTATCTCAGCGCTATGATAAAAGGCAGTGTAAAACATCCAGTAGTATTAATAAGTGGGCAGGTTGCGTTACTTGCTGATCAAGAAGAAACAATTCCAACTGAACGTCGGTTTGGAACCCATTCAAGCCCTGGAGCTCTCTCCATCAACTTGAACGCCCGTCTGAGGTTCATTCTTGTTTCGTCACATCGTATATAATCTGGCTGACAGGATGTAGGCTGTGGGGAACCCTGCAATTGACCGACTACTTCAGGAGGGATCCTCCTCCCCTTTCGCTATCTGTGTGTTACCGTCGCTACGAGAAACAACAACCTAGCTAGCAACCAACATGCTGACAACCTACACGGTGAAAAGCTACCAAGCTTAGCTACTAGAGCCTTGCTTCCCGTTAGCAGCGGAGCTGTCCTTTTCACTGCCTGCGCATATAGATAGGGGCAGAACGTATCCATATGCCACACAAGTATGATACACAAGTTCAGGTGTTGGTATCGGTAACAGGAAGGACAAATATAGTATTGGAACATCTCTCGTCGACAGAAATCGAGTTTAGCCGAGACAAAACGGTAAAATAGGACTTGGGGTGCGTTTTCCTTCACCAACAGACATATATAAACTGTGTCAACGTGTTTTAGGCCGTAGTTTACTTTAAGGTGTAGGCATGGCTTTGTATTAAGCAGTAGGTGAGACTGTGTATTAAGGTGCATGTATGGGTGTGTGTACTGACCTGGAGTTCCACTCTGTGAGCTTGTTGGAGGGCAGGAGGCCGTAGGCGGGGCTGAGGACCGCGGAGAGCAGAGGACTCGCCACCGAGAAGAGCAGCTGGAAGCTGACGAAGCTGCCGGCCACCACGGTCAACTCTCTGGTCTCCATCACTCACCTGGAGGAAGGAGGAAGGAAGAGAGAGGAAGAAAGAGAGAGAGAGATTTAGTCCACTTGTCTGTATGTACACACTGTGAGAGAGGGAAATCAATAAAGAACGAAAGAAAGAAAGAAACTGAAAAATAAAGACAAACAGAATGAAGACACCGAGAAGGGCTGCAGGTGTCTTCAGGTTCAGTTTGTAACGGACTCCCCTGTCTGTCTGTGTCTGTCTCTCTGTCTGTCTGTGTGTGTGTGTGTGTTGAAAACAGGAAGGCAAGCAGAGCTGAACACTAGACCAGCAAAACCGAAACTGTTGAACACCGTGTTGTGTGTCCATGCCTGCCTGCCTCTCACAGCATTTAGGCCTAGGTAAAATAATGGCTCTTTTATGCAGTGAATTTTGCAAGGGGATTAACAGTTCAGAAAACTGTGAGCAGGCAGCGGAGGAAAAGAGGATTGTGAAGATGGAGCAAGAGCTGAACACAGAGGCCTTACATTACTGACAAGCTGGTCAACTACCAGTCCAAAGTTCTGAGTTCAAGCCCCAAAGTCCTTAAGCTACCTGCCTCCAAGCACCCTTGAGCAAGACGCCTACGCCCTACCTGCTCATTAATGACCGGTCTCTGTACTGTCCAACCCCTACCTGTTCCGTACTGACCTGTCTCTGCACTGCCTAACCTCCACTCGCTTCTTAATGACCTGTCCCTGTACTCTCTAACCCCTACCTGCTCCTTAATGATCTGTGTCGGTATCCAGTTACCTACTTTGAAGGGATTGCAGTACAAAACATTGAGTATGTGTGCATCATGTGCATGACCCCCTCTATGCTAACAGTCAATATGCACACACACACACACACCTCCTTGCGAACTTTAGACGTAGGCCCTCCGCTAACCTCAAGTGTAAAATATTCAACAGGGAACGCATCCAGAATATTCATAGCAACGCACGTTCAGACGGTGCCACGGGAAAGGCGGGTGTAATCAGAGGTGGTTCAGAACTGGAAGCCCTGATCATTCAGAATTATGATTGGGCAAGAAGATAAAGAGATCATTGTTGCGTACCAGATGCTAAGCAGCTGCTAACACCGGTTGTATGCTAAGTCACTCTCTCTCTCTCCGTGGCAACCTAAGTAGAATGACCTCAGAGAAACACATGACACTGTAGGCATGAGGAAGCCATTAACTTCTATTTTTATGCTAAAAACTGCCATGTTAACTTTCCAATAATACACATTCTTTCCAGGCCAATAAAGGTACAGGCAAGGGAAACACATTGTCTCACAAGCTAGCTAGGGGTAATAAGATCCACAGCAGAACCATCCACATTAAGATATTATGAAGTGCTGTTGGATCTGTCCTGCAACACGGAGCAAGGTTTCAGTGTGCTCCCAAGCCCTGGTTGTTTACATTTAACACATGTACTTGGTGTTCCTTCAACATCTACAACATTCTAAGAGGTCGGTTCATTGGCCTACCAAACTAAATGTGTCCAAGTAGCAGCGGGACAACCCCAACTTATGCTCAAAGCATTCTCCCACACCAATGTCATGGGCTATTACCGAGCGAGGAGCGGGTTATCCAGAATAGGATTGAGGGCAAGAGCTGTGCACATTCCGGTCCACGTTGCTCATATGCTGCTGCATGGGGCTGAATAATTCATCTGTATTCTTAACCTGGCTGGCTGGTTTGGCATGCCCTGCCTGTATACACATCCGTACAGAGTGATAACTTGCTGTACCTTCCACGTTTGACCTTGTTTCTGTGATCTGCTGCTGTCAGCAAACTGTGACCCCCTGACGTATCGACCAACATAAATAATAGGCTTCAATTTCCCCTGTTCCTGAGGAAATACAACACGACTACAGTCTACCGCATTGCTGCTGCCGCTACTCCAGCAACCAAGGCAAAATATCTGTGAAAATAGATACATATATACATATATTATACACAAAAAGATTTTTATGAGTATTGGCCTGAATGTTGCGACAGTACACGTATGATTAGAGCGATACTGCATGCTCTTAATTTGAACAAGCAACAGCAGCCTAGCAGTAAAACGACAACCATGGGTGTAAAATAAAGATTGTACATCATAGCTCATACAATGTACACTGTAGCTAAATACCCAACTGTCTTCATCTCTGTCTCTCACGTCATGGACCCTTGTTGTGGCATCGCACAATTTCATTGAGCTACTGATCACCAGTCTCCGCGCGTCATTAGAAAATAGTTGTAACGGTAAACAGCGTGTGAAACAATTTGGGCACACTGACACTCCAGAACACACAAACACACGCGCGCGCACGCACACACACACACACAAACGTATCCACGTTAGCCAGTTGCAACAAGCAGCTCCGTGAGGGAATGAAGGAGCAAACTTGGTGGCTAGTAGACACTATGGCTATGCTACAGCACACAAGACACGTTTATATAACCCATCTATTGTGTGACCGGTGTCTCTGCAGCCCACGCGTTCGCGGTCGTGTGTGTACGGGCTCCACGGCGTGGTTACCTGATAGCAGTCGCATATGTCTGTATAGGTCGCCTTTGGCCGCAGTCTTCTTCACTTTCTTACAACTCTTAGCTAGCGCCTCGGCTAGCCTGGTAGCTAACAGCCCACTAGCTCCCTAGCTGCGACCCCCCCAGCGAGACCCGGAACACCGCCGAGCGGGCATTGCAGTAACAGCCGACGGGTGGTGGGGGTTTTCATCAGCACATTATTGTTTCCTGGTGGGCCGCATTTATATTCCTGATGCTGAAGTAGTGTCCGAGGGAAAGTTTTTTTTCTGCCTTTATTTTGGCATTGACAGGTTAGGAGCGACCGGTGACGCCTAGACGCGCCCGCCCCTTCTGGCACACGCCCCTTCATTTAGTAACACCCCCTCTGAACAAAGGCCACATTGCAGCAGTACTGCTAATAATAAGAGGAGTGGAGAAAAACACAGTCGCTTCGATGACTTGACGTGACCACACTTTTCTGCTATGCCAGCAAAAATAAAATTGTAATATGTTGTATTTATTTATCAATCGGCTATCGTGGTTTAGAATGCGCAGAACGCTGACATTAATGGAAATCCGGCATTGCAGCATGAAGGAGTAGGGTTTTTCCTGTAGTGTGGTTTATCGAGGATGTTGGTTATCCCGTCTCTGTGTCAACAGACTGCATATCTCTTTGTTCCCTAATGAGTCATGTGGCTCTGAGATACGCCGCTGCTGTTGTTGTCACTTATTTCTCCATGCAAGGGTTTTTGACCAACCTCGAAACAGTAGCATACAAATTGTGCACGAAGTCATCATTAAATTGCTAAGACATGGCAGCTTGAGAGTGTCTACCAGTTCGACGGGAATACACACAATGCACACCTACGCACATAGACAGGCTTCGCAATCATACTTTTTTAAATTAGTGGTCAGTATTGTTAAAATGAAATAGAGATGGTAGATTGTCTCCGTATTTTATTATTGACCATATTCAGCTGTATTCACACAACTAATGCAGAGTATAACAGTACATAGCCTATATCTTAAGACCAGACTATATGAACTCTATGAACTCAGCCTACCACAAAAACGTATTAGGGCTGGCCATCCATTTAATATGGTTGCAATGAAGCACCAGTCAATCCAAACATTAAGCATGGAGCGTAATCCCAGGTCAAATGTACATTGTCTTCTGTGTTGGTAATGTCAGGTTAAATGTATGTATCCTTGTTTTGGCAATTTAGTGATGCTGCAAATGGAGCTGCTGTGATGCGAAATGTCAGACTTATGTCTGACAATAAAGTATTATCGTATCGTATATCCTTGTTTTCTTTCTATTGACAATACATTTTCTGTATGCCATATTTTCTTTACACTAGCATATAGCATATGTGAGTCTAGAATATTGTAATATGTATGTAATTGACAATCGATTATAGAATTGGAAATGTACAAAATACAGTAAGAGAATTTAAATCATTTGGAATTTTGCTGAGAGAAAAGGGAAGAGGGAGGAGTGGAGAGAGAGAGAGAGAGCAAGCCGAAAGACAGAATGGAAGAGAGATATTAGAGAGTGAGAG
The DNA here is from genome assembly GCA_900302375.1 of Bathygadus melanobranchus. NCBI lineage: Eukaryota > Metazoa > Chordata > Actinopteri > Gadiformes > Macrouridae > Bathygadus > Bathygadus melanobranchus. The sequence goes on along the minus strand of OMKP01091145.1, from coordinate 3,685 downwards.
ACAAAGAGAGAGAGAGAGAGAAAGATGAAGATGAAGATGAAGAGAGTGTATATGTTGCGGTGACAATGGTAATATGGAGGTTCAGATCCCGTCCCTTACAGAGTGGATCTTTGCAGATGAACTGGACATCAGGAGCTCATTAGGGTGATTACCTGCCAATCAGAGAGCAGGGGGAGCAGCCAGGAGAACAACAAGACAATTAAAAACAGACACAAACAACAACTCACAGATCACCAGCAGCACAACAATGTCGACAGAGACGTCAACACAAACACATTTCCCCTGATGCACGTGACTTAAAACTCATTTAGATCTGAAATATTCATGATGTGGTTTGTAGCTCGCCTTTTTTTGTTTTTGTTTTGTAAAATTCCATGTGGCCATCAAATCGAATCAGGTGTTACTACTGTGTTGGTTGTGTTAGGGTGGTTGGTTGTGTTGGTTGGGTTAGGGTGGTTAGTTAGTGTCACAACAGTTTTGTGTTGTGTTTTAGTTCTGTTGTGTTATAAATACTGATTGTGTTGTGCTGTGTTGTGTTTGGTTGTACTGCGAGGCGCTTGTCTCTCAGTGTGTCGGACGTGATGAGGGGCAGGCGAGGAGGTGTGGTGGTGGGGTGGGTGAGGAGGTGTGGTGGTGGGGTGGGTGCTAACCTCCCGGTGTTCTCATCTCACAACGTAACTGCGGGCAGACTGAGGGCGGGACTTTCGGGGGCATGGGTTTAGTGGCGAGAGGCGATAGAGAGGGAGGCGAACTTCCGACAGAGGAATATCCTTCTTCGTCAAATCCATGTTAACTGGCGTACACAGCTCATAGGAAGTAAGAGAGCGGAAACTGCGTTGGGGTAGACCGGGATAGCACTACAACTCAGGACCCTCCCTCAGCTCAGGTGGGTGTTGGCCTCCTGCCCAGGAGGGTGATAGGTTGGTTGTAAGAGTGGTCTAGGCAGCCTCGCAGCCAAGCAGTCGTATATAACAGAGAAGATAAAACGTTTATGGCTGTACAGACAGCAGGAATATGCTGCAGTTCGCCAGCGCTGTCTGTGGTGGCGGTGGGCTGTCCAAGCAAACTACGTTTACATGCATTAATGAACACATCAGCAGCCAACACATAGGAGCTGGCAGGTGCCTTGGGCTTAGGGCTGGATGCCTTTCTCAAGGACGAGCTGAGGGAATTGAACCAGTAAGCCTCTGAGTGTCTAATATGGTGCAGACGCATAGGGCTGCCATTTTTTGGTCTCCCCCTCATTAATTCTGTTATTTCTCTTATTATCTTTCATTTGTAGATGATATATTGTATATTTTATTCACTATTTGTGATTTGTCATGTGTTTCACAGCTGAGGATGCCTGGAACACAAGCATGTCAGGGCCATTAATGAAGTCCACTCGTTGTTTTCCAATTTGCATATAAACTTGAATACACTTGAAACTGGAGACGAGCAGCTTTACATCCTGAGCTACATGCAGCCAGGTTGAGTTTGGCCTGAAAGAGACACCGTGGCCTCAGTGTAGTGTGCGTAGTGTAACGTGGAAAACGAGAGAGGATTAAAAAACAATTGTATTTTTCCTAAGAGAAAAAGGAAGGAGTGAAACATCAGTGTAGTGTAATGTGTTACGTTGGTGTAATGGAGTGTAGTGTTCACAAACTCCCAATGAACCAGTGGAGAGGTAGAGGAGATCCAGGTGTTTTTATTTACAAAACAAAGCATATGCTTGAAGGTTTTTTTGTTTTGTTTAGGTGATAATGGACTATACATATATTTGATTGATTGTCAAGGCACGTTTATTTGCATGTAAAAACATTAAAAGATAATATAAAAAGGGAGAAATGTAAAATACAGAGCAAAAAAAAAAGTCAAAAAATCATGGTGAGAGAATAAATACTGTATATATACATTTTTTATGAAAAGCCGTGGCAAACAAATGTTTTGAGCCCTGATTTAAAAGAATAAAGTGTTGAGGCAGACCTCACATGTTCTGGAAGTTTGTTCCAGATCTGTGGGTTAGCATGAAAGCTGCTTCACCGTGCTGGTTCGAACGCTGGGAACAGTGAGCAGAGATATGTAATTAACCACACTGCCAAATTTGAACGATTAAAACAATCGCTAAGTATACACAAATGCGTTTCGAAATAGTGAAAAAATAACCAATAGCCTCTGCTCTGAATGCTGGGGGCGTGTCTACTGAAGGCTGATTTTTCTTTGATTTGTCTTTACGTGGCTGTTAAAGTTTAGGTCTGAATCCATAACTACACCAAGATTTTGGACTTGGTTTTCAAGCTTTTACTTGAACTTTTTGTCTTTGGCACCAAAATAATGATTTCAGTTTTGTCTCTTGTGGCAAACAGGACTGCCACACACCACATAAGTGGCTTCTTAAGGGTTCCCCCAAACACAGCAGGACACAGGAAGGTGGCAAATAATCCGGTTTATTGTAAAGGTTTGACAAATGACATGGACAGAGCAGGTGCCATCTCTGCTAGCCTGCTAGTGCTCTCCAGAGTGTGTGTGGTGGTGGCTGGTTTAACCTGTGGGCCTTGATTAGTCAATGGCCCACAGGTGTGCAGCCTCACCCAGCCAAACCAATTAGCCTGACTGGCTAGGTGAGACTGCTTAAACCAGCCACCAACCACACACATGCCACATCTTTATTTAGTTGGAGGGAATTATTTATGGCACATCCAGTCATTGATTTGCTCAATGCACATGATGTAGCCTTTATTGTTGTTTTTCAAAATTTGGCAAAAGTGGGAGCATATAAAGGTTGAACAGAAGAGACCCAAGAATTGGTCCTTGGTCCATTGGTCCATGTCATTTGTGTTTGCTCAAATGCATTTAGCAACTGATACAAAATAGTATTTTAGGTAGGACGTGAACCAATTTTGTGCTTTACCAGACAGCCCTACCCAGTTTAAGCAAATCTAAATTAAAACCTTGACAAGAGCTGGTTCAGTTCATTACAAATGATGATTAGGATTATTTATTGTCAAGATTTTTCTTTTTCAGAAGAGGCTTAACAACTGCGGCCTTTCAAGGCCTGTGGGAATTCACCTGATAGTAAGGGAGAATTTTACTATACATTTAAGGGAATTATAATTGCAATCTTGCCTGGTTTTGCTAAATGAATGAACTAAATGTGGAGGAAACACTAAGAGGAGACATATGCTTTTGTGTCAACTGCTTTTATTATGTTCCACCAGTAAAAGTAGTATTGGGGGAAACAGATGTGCCTTAGGATCTGTGAATCTGGGAAGCGACACCTAACCATCAAAGGACAAGCAGCCATGGGTGTGACCAGGCCACAGGGGGTCTGGAGAAGCAGAGTGTTAAAGATAAGCGAAGACAATAGGGAAAGAAGAGATGGGGGATAACTTCAGGAGATGGCCTGGAGGCCATAAAATGTGCCTGGTTAAGAAAGTTAGAGAGTTGTGGGGGAGCATCCCCTTGACTGTTATTTTTGAATGTGAAGATGCATGGAATGTGATTGGTCAAGAGTTGGGGGATGGCCCTAGAGGATATTGGGGATAAAAAGTGTGGTTTGGGGGATGGCTGCAGCTCTTTGGCAAACCAGCTCAGACTATTATGTTGCTTGCTTCAAGTGATAATAAAAGTCTTGTATTCACATCACTTCTTACTCTCAATCTCTCTCAGTTTATTTAAAGTTAGTTAGATGTTGTTTTTTCTACAA
>OMKP01091144.1:0-11138 GCA_900302375.1 Bathygadus melanobranchus | reverse complement strand
ACATGATATGGACAGAGCAGATGGTAACAGTGCTAGCGCTCTCCCGAGTGTGTGTGGTGGTGGTTGGTTTAACCTGTGGGCCTTGATTAGGCAATGGCCCACAGGTGTGCAGCCTCACCCAGCCAAACGAATCAATCAATGACTCTGGCTAGGTGAGACTGCTTAAACCAGCCACCAACCACACAATGCCACACAAACATTACGGTATTTATGTATCTTCTTAAATCTGTAACAAACACACATATACAGAAACAGTTAACAGAACGTGAAATTGCACTTAGCACTTTATGTACCTACAACTCGGTTACCAACACAAAACAGACCGCTTTTGCGTGTCTCATTACTATTTCTATATTACGTGTACGTTACCTTACTCATGAGCAGCATGTCCGCTAGCCCTGCATGGTAGCATATCGCTAAACATCTCTATCAACACATTACGACACAACCACTCAACTGTAAACATACACGTTATCACCAAGTATTTACCATACTCTTATCCCTTGTACTGGGGTACATGCATGTGCTTTTGGAGGAATATTAACCCACCTGTATGACAGAAACAAAGAGGCAACAACGTTAGCGAGTGTTCCGCTGCTCGACTGCAGGATTTATTCTGCAGCGCGTGCCTCTAAAGCAGTGGTCACCAACCTTTTTAAGCCCAAGATCACTATTTCCACCTTGGTGAAAGGCAACATCTACCTATTGAAGCGTTGCAAGAAAAAGACTGTATTAAACAAAGACTGCCCAGATTGTACTTCCAACTTCAGACCTTTTATTTAGGCTAATTGAAGCACATTAAACGCTTTGGTTCAACTTTGAAATTGATGCAACCAAGACAACACTTTAACTAGCATATCAAACAGGCCACGGCTGTTGTGCTTTAAGAATTTTACAATATATCATACCTTCAATATTAAGTTTAATCATTTACTTTCTGAAGCTTCATTCAAGTTACTACATTTATCATTGGCATTTCAGAAAGAATTGTAATGTGGGCAAACAAAATCCTCAGTCCTCACTCAGTCAGTGCAATTAAGAATGCAGTTTTATATCAAACACAAAAGATTATGGCGTGTGGCCTATTTTCCATTTGTATGAGGAAATGATTTTGTTCATAGTAGAAATGGGGGGGGGATCAACACACTTGCAGTGAGCAGATCATATGAAGTGCCTTTGTTAACTTTTAAGCTTTTCCACTGAAACTTCATAATAACTTCAAGTTATTATGTCTATCATTAGCATTTTTGAAAGTAGAACTGTAATGTGTGCTAACAGAATTCAGAAATACAAATACAAATACAACAAGCTGAGCTTGTTCCATTGTCCATTGTCCATTACATCCAGGGATTCATCGAACTGTAGTGAGAAATATTCACAGAGTGACAAGTCCTTTAACAACTGTCGATCCACGTCCTCTGACAGTGACTCGACCCTCCGTGTCACTGTTGCAGGGCCAAGTTGTACACCACAGAGCGTGGTTTTATGTCGTCCTTGTTTTTGAAGTTGTTGAAAAGTTGTCTCTGCTTTAATGGCCATTGCTTCTTTGGCTAAATCGCCATCTGTAAGCAGCTTCTTGTGTTTCGCCAAAAGGTGACTTACACGAAACGATGCTTCAGTTGCAGCCTTATTTTGAGCAGCAGGTTTTGTGAAAAGCGATTGCTGGGCCTTCAATCCTGATTTCAGCTCTTCAACTTTCCTTGCACGGATTGCGCTCTTTCGGGGGTAGCTGTCTTTGAATTTCTCGTGGTTGGTGTTGTGGTGCCGCTCCAGATTCCCTCTTTTAGACAGTGCTTGTGTTTGGTGGCACAACATACATACACACTTGTCTTTCGCCAAAGTAAAAAGAAATCCTCCTCCCATTACTGGATGGAAATTGTACATTTTCGCTTTCTTTCGTGGAGCCTCGGCCATGCTAGCTAGCTACGTTGCAGGCTATCACCAGCGAGTGATATGCCGTTTCTCAATACTCAAGTACGCAAGTCCGTAAGCCCATAGACGTTTGCGACAGTTAACGTTCCGGTGCTCTTCTCTTATCTCATTGGTCAATTTAATGCATCACCTGCTACGCTGAAAAAAACAACTGCTGGATCAGGAGTGGGAGAGAGACAGAGAAAGGCACTTGAAATACTTAATATTAATCAGGCATAATGTATTTGTGTATTTATTTTTCTATTATTTTCGGGATCTACAGGGAAAGTCTCTAAGATCGACTAATTGATCGCGATCGACTGGTTGGCGACCACTGATCTAGAATATAATCCAGAATGTCTGTGGTGAACCTTGTTTAGATACCATCCAACTGACCTGCTATATAGCAGGATAACATTTTCCCAAAATGGCGTTTCCTAAAACTAGTTCCTCAAATGTTTAATTAAGGACACAATTATATAACTTTTGTACTATTCTGTTAATGATGAGTATTGAAATTCTAAAATGAATACTGAGCATTATATATCAAATAAATAATTTCTGTCACATTTCTAAATGACAGTGTGAAATACGCTAGTGTGCCATCCATGGTAAAATCTTAATGCAAGTAGTTTTTCTCACTCTAAAATAGAAAATAGATCGTTTGCAAAGTTTCCATTAAATGTATTATTCAGGCCAGTGTTTTGAATACATTATCATTATTAGATTATTTCACTGCCATGTAGAAAATAACTTCCTCGAAGAGCTCATTGTTGAAGGAGGAGCTGTTTGAGGAATTTGTAGTCATTTTGTTATTTTGACAGGTATGTTTTGGTTAACTGTGCTTGTGTGACCTGATTCTGTTTAAGAGACCAAGAAAACAAAATGAGTTGCTTTAGGACAGCTAATGGAAATCTGCATAATCACAGATTTAATCAAGTTGTTTTTCATACATTTTCAGTGCATATGTTTTATTCTGTCTGAGTATAGTGATATATAACGACTCAGAACCCGGATCTGAAATCACTTACTCTCATAATTATAAGTTATTTTATATTGACATTAGATTAAACTCTATGTTCATCTTATTTCATATTGACATTCTGAATGAAACCATTACAAGCCGCACAAGGTCCATTTTAGTATCCCATAATTGTCCGAAAACACATTCCAAAAGCATATATACTTTCTATAATTACTATAATGCATAATTTAATAAGTGGGTTCACTTGTGTTTGCTGAATTGGAATTCCCATGCAAACGTTGTCAGAATGTGTAATTGCTCTACAACTCCATCAATTAATTTAAATATGTCCCTGATAACTTTGTTTATGAATAAGAGATGCTTATTATATTCCAGGCTTCTTTGTAGAATCTGCTCGAGTCTGTAGTACAGCGTGATGCTTGTTATGTGTAAATTGCATCTCTTCACATTGTACACTATTAATTACTTCCAGACTGGTTTCCAGTGCTTTCGTCTCATGGGGGGGGCCCATACTTTCAATATTTTACCTTTCTAGCAGGGGTGGGTTAATTAATTTCTACTGGTGATAAAAAAAGACATAATCATCAGCTAAGGCAAGTTGTAAGGTACTCTGAGGAAGTGAAAAATGATGATGATTTTTGGAGGCCTAGGCGAGGCACACCTTAAGCTGTTTCAACCCTCATCCTAAATGGAATTTAGTGTCCTCATCCTGGGACCCCCAACTCATTAAAACATACTAGTGCTCTTGTTTCTCGGGGACTGAAAGTGAGTACATTCAGGCTCTCATCTTGGGACCGTGGCTGGAACCCGACTTCTACCCTGGACCCATGTTCATTAAAACTTATCAAACGCACATTCACAACCCATTTTTTTGGCTCGCGGACAAATGTTTGAACAACACTTGGCTTGAGCGTAAGACTCCCCAGGGTGACATTATGTGTAATGTGGAGAATCTTTATGCTATCTGTAATCGTTATCGAGAACCAGAGACTGATGATAATGACTTTCACCTGTCGGGAGAACAGAATGCTTATGAATCATAATCTAACTGATTGTCTGTAACTGTCCCTAGCCTATATTCTCACACAGTCCACTGGACAGATAGACACAATGAGAAAAAAAAATGCTTCAACTATCCACAGAAGGGTCATGAAGCCATGAAGTCAATCTGTGTGGAAGACAGACAGACAGGCAGCAGGCAGACAGACATGTAACGGTGTACAGTCTAAAACAAAGGAAACGTGGCTCGACTCTAAACTCTTAGCTCTGTTGACCTCTGCGTGCGAGAGGGACGCGGGGGGGAGCCGTAAGACGATGTGTTAAGAGGGTAAGTTGAAACAGGATGAGTGCATATCAACAAACTGCTCTTCACACACCCACTTTTCATCAGCCAGGCTCCCAGGGAGCACCTCAAGGGCCCTTACCTGGGATACACACACACACACACACACACACACACATTCAGCCATTCACATACGCATAGGCACACTCACACACATTGACACACACACACACACACTCGTATGTGTGCACACACACACAGGCATACAAACATAAACACACACACACACACACACACACACACAAACACTTGCGTCCCCTGTGTTTTCTGCCCCTCCTTGTTATTACCTCCCTCTCTCTGACCTTTCTTCTTTAACGGTTCACCAGTCAGCCATTAATAACAGCTACATTTTAAAAAGTATTCTGCATCACATTACCACACCAAAATGTTCTTATTTTGTTAATTCGTCTTTGCTTCCCCTCTCTTCTCCAGAGCGAACAAATACACTCTGTACATGGAAGTGTTCTTGCAGCTGTACAACTATGGTCATGTCCCTCTCATAGCGACCGTATAAAGTGGTTCATAAACAGAGGTAGTCTCACTGTTGCCGTTGACTAGGAATGTGTTAAAAATGGCCCCGGATCAGCCAAGATTGTGTGCTCTTTATGGGCGTCGCCATGGGCCCACTTCTGGTGCCATGTACAGCACATCATGTTGTCACTTAGGCAATTTATCGGTTGGGCTCCCAAAAGTGTGGATTTCTCAGCCAAGATACTGTCTTGGCTGCCCCTGTGTCTTATTACTCTATGGTATTTACAGCTTGTCCCTATATATGGCTTATATATTGTATCTATAGTAGTGGTGTATAGCTAGTTTGCGCCTATGTTGATCACCAGTCAATATTTCCGAAAATACTTCTCAATCGATTTTTGTATGTTTTCCACAGGCAACATACACATTAATTACATTTAATATAGTAGATAAAGTAGCTCTATTAAAATTGCACACGTACTAAACTTTGTTGGTGTGTGTTTGTTCAAGCATGGCACAGGGCAAAAACATTTGCCCGGGGAACAAAGTGTTGACTTGGGGCAAAGTTAATTAAAGATGGATAATTCTTTTTTAGAAATCCACATCAATGGCAAACCTAGTCATGTTTTCCTGAAAAGTGGCATTTTCGGAGATTAAAGGTTTGCCGTGGACACTTTGATGATATGGAAATGAATGTGTGTTTAGATCCCGGGTCCTTTTATGTGCAAATATTTGATTAAATCAAGAGAATTCTAGAATTTTGACAGCAGCCCATGCCGTGTTACTTGCCATTTTTATACGTCTCATGTTGTTTCCATTGGCAGGATTTACCAAAGCAATATCAACCTTTGTATTTAGTGCCAATGAAACCCACTTTAGAGAGAGGGAGGGAGGGAGAGGAGAGGGAGAGTGAGAGAGAGAATAACAGTGGTAAGTATAACCTTAAAGATGCAATTGATACAGTTGTTAGGTAGACAAATAATGTTTTTTAAATAATACATCCACAGAGGTTTTAGAAAGGTGCAGAATAAAAGTATCACTTTTCCTAAAAGAATTATGATTGTGAGATGTTGACAGGCACAAAATTAATGTTTTGTTTGTCTCTGTGTAAGATGTCTGACGTTTTGTTCCCGTTTCTAAAAATCTTGAGCCAATCGTGAACCAATAGCGAGAGTCGTCAGCGATCAAGAATCTTGATTTGCAAAAGAAAAGACGTTGCAAAATGAATTAATTAGTCTACCACAAAAGATTTGTCACTGAAAATGACTGAGTCTGTCTGAATCTCACTCCAATCAACCATGAAATATGTAGGTTGTGCAACGAACTGGTAACTACTGGAATGGATTGGAAGAGGGGAAGGGGAGGGCAACATCAAGTGGCTGAATGTTATCAATTGCACCTTTAAGTGTCACAATTCATCAGTGATGTTAAAATGGAAAAAAAACCAATGGGATTGGTATGCAAAGATCTGAAGGTGAGAGATATTGTCGTTTTAAAAACACATTATGCAAAATAGGAAACAATAATGGGATGCAAAGACAGATAAATGAGTGACCAACTGACCCTTTTCCCAGAAAGGAGGAAGAAGGAAAAAATAAAGGTTTTTGCAGCAAAGGCACAACAAGAACTTGAAATGTAGCTGAACTGCTGCTAAACTGGGGAATGTTAGTGCTTGTCATCATTTCACAGCTTTAAAACTGCTCTCATACTGGTCAGAACTTTAACTTAGTGCTAGTTTGAAAGAGAACGTCAGCTAGATATCCCCCACATAAGGCCAAGCTAACTTACCTTAGCATGACATCCATCTATAGCCTGACTGCTCAGACAGCCCCCTGACTTAATTGAATGCCTGGTCTGAGTAAAAAAGGTGGCGAAGATGGAAGACGACAAGGCAAATTGTATTGTTGGGTCTATTCAACTCTGTATCGAGGGGAAATATGCAAATTACTCAAGGTTAGTCTGGTAGCAAAGGAAGTCCTTGCTGGAGAGGGTGCAGTGCAAATCGGAGGGTTTCCTGAAAGAGCTCAGTGGCAGGTTTGGGGCCTAGTAGGATCCATCAGACTTCCATGGGGGAGACAGTGGCGTCTAATGCAGCAGAACAGGACAAGCCAGCTAGCATCTTCCTACTTCTACCACTAAACTCAGGGCTAGCTCTGTGGGTAGCGGCTATTAGCTAGAGGGTTATCCCTTTTGGGGTTTAAAATTCATTGTGAAACATCCCCACATGGATTGCAAATGTTCTTCTTTCTGGGCTTCCTGGAAACTCTCTCAAGCTGAAACTGATGAAGCTCTCAGGGTGTCTCCACACCACCATGGCTCCCTCTCTGCTGAAGCCCCAGACGCGTTCTTAACAGCCTCCTGAATACACCAACACCCCCCACAGCGCATTGTAAACACACATGACTCACGGCACGGTGTCACACGCCGCACTAAGCAGAACTTATGTAACTAGCAGTAAGCGTAGTAACAGCTTTCTGGACAAAGACCCATGAAAACAAGACATTCTCAACGTTGTCAACGTTACAAAGATAGCAGCCGTCAGGGTGTGATGGGGGCGGGGGGCGGAGTCTCATTGTTCCAGAACTACAATTTTCCCTGTCTTCTGAGAATCTCTACAAAACCACTTGATGTTCTTTTGGGGGGATGAAACAGCAGCAGTGGGCTTAAAATAAGTTCAACACAAGTAAGCTAGTGACAAGACTGAATTAGAAGTATACAATGATTATTTGTTTTCATGTTTATCTCTTGTTCATCACCAAATCACCAGGCAGTAGTTCATTGTCCTGTTTAGTCTTTCTTGACAGTTAAGATAGATGACCTTGATGGAATCTGGCATGGCGACATCTAAGTTACTGGAAGTATTTAACATATACCTGTGTGCTTTTAAAATCAGGAACATAATGCTAATCCTCTCATTGAAGACTGATGCTAAGGTTAACATGACTTTAATTGTTAACTATACTGAAAGTGGACAGTTGTTGGTGCCCCAATTTAAAACAGTATCATAACAACATTCTGTACTGTTGTACTACAGTATGCTAATGTTGCATTACAAGTTACAACCCCAGCAGCTTAATGAAACAACACTCACATACAGATTTGACCATGAAGTGTAGGAAAAAAACACAAATCCTGTTTTCCGCCCCGCCTGCACGAGGGGGAATGCTCCCCCGCGCATGTGGCTCGATTTGGCACCATGGCTCGGTCCTGGAGGAGAAGGTAGTCATGTACCCTAACACATTTTTCTCCCTGAAAATAATTACCGCTCTGTTTCACAGTCAGGCTATTGAGCTTTCAGGCCCACCCCCCCCTTTCCAATTAAGTCAGTGAAGGATGAGGACCTGCATACAGTACGGTGTGCCCCCTCCATCCACTCTTAAGCCAGGAAAGGGGGACCTCCGTCTCTCCCTCCTCCCCGTCCATGTAATCCTTCCCCCCGTGCACGTAGCCCCCGGGGTTGTTACGCCACTGCTGCGTGGGTCTGTGCTAGTGCTTTGGCCCTCGGGTGGTGGTACATAAGGATATCCAAGGATCCCACCTTGGTTTGCCACCACCCCCGGGTCTTAGGGGGGGAAGGGCTGATAAGTCTGCGATAGGCGATACCTGGATTACAATCGTAGTAACATAACCGCCTCTGCAAGCCGTACTGCGGTACAGTGTCTCTCCCGAGGCTCTCTCGCTGAATACTGGACCAGTTTCAGAAATTGTTGTTCACTTACACCCAAAATGATGGGAATATGGGATGAAAAGTCCCAAAGTTTACCCTTTAATGAAGAAGGCGTGCTTGATTGTGACTGTGATTGTTCGTCAATATAATGGGATTGTGTTTCCCATAATTATATGGTGCGTCTCTGTTTTGGGATATCTGCAAGCGATGGCGGTTTGGTTTATTGTTCTTCTCTAATACAATAGAAACAAAGTGTTGACTGTGTTTGCCTCTCCTTCCTCCTCTCAGTGAGTCAGAGTGGTCACGCGGGCGATGTTTGTCCAGATCCTGGACTCCCAGAGAACGGGAAGAGGATGGGCTCCAACTTCCAGTGAGTTGTCTTTTCTATTTTTCTATCTTTCTTTCTATTTCCCTCTCTATCTTTTCACTTACTCGTTAATGGGTTCCTTTATTCCTGTCTGTTATTCTTCCCTTTTCTCCTGTTTCTTTCTCTCTTTCTGCTTCCATGTTAAAAGCTATATTCCTCATTTTAAAGATGTTTATTGCACTGGTGTTAGAATTTGGTTTATGCGTGACTTTCTCTATTTGTCTTTCGTTGTTTTGTTCTTTCGTTCCATCTTTCCTTTTCCTACCTGGTCAAAAGCTATATCCCTCATTGGAAGCATTGTGTTTATTGCACTGGGGTCGGAAAATGTAGATCATGAGATTGGGAGGTGCGGATGGCTGAGCTTCATCACAAGGACGTCACAGTAGAGATGAGTCTGGGATATTGTCCAGATCTCTGTCTGAATTCAGAGATCACATTGTAGCAATTGACCATGCCACACACCACATTAAGTGGCTTTTACGGGGCTCCCCAACCACAAGACACAGGTGGATGGTGTTGAATATGAAGAGTTTGAAGTTGTTTGAAGACGGAGCAGGTGGTACATGCTAGCATGCCAGTGCTCTCCTGACTGTGTGTGGTGATGGTTGGCTTAACCTGCGGGAATTGATTAATCAATGCACCACAGGTGTGCAGCCTCACCCAGTCCCAGAGTTTAATCCCCCCCCCACTCTATTCACAGGGTTGCCATACCTACACTAAACAAGCAGACTCTTTCCAGGGTTACCATACCTAAAATGAAAAAACATCCCACAACCCCATTGTCCCCACACCTCTCCAGCGTGGCCAGCCAACCCCCCTCCACCTCCATCCTGGAGACTGGAGGCCCGGGCTGTTGCCTTGGCGGAGGTGTTGCTGGGTGTGGGCCATTGCTGGATGGGCTGGTAGGCTTGACAGCTAGGCCGTGGTGGTAGCCCCTCGGAGGGCCTGGAACAACCCTCGGTAGGGCCTCCCTCCACCAGGGTGACGACACATCTACCCCACCTCCCTCCTGGAGCATGGGGCCGTGGCTGTTGTGCTTGCTGGTGGAGGTGTGGCTGATCTTGGGCTGCTCCCGGCTGGCTCCAGGGGCGGCTAGCAACAGGTGGTTGCCCGTGGTGGTTGCTGTGCTGCCACCACCGTCCTCTGCTGGGCCCCCAGCCATTGCTGTCATCAGGGGAAAGGGCTGGTGCTGGGGGGCCACTGTGTCCCTTGCTTGATTGAAGGGCTCCACATTGGGCGCAAGTGTAGCAATTGGCTTTTCCAGGGCTCCCCAACCACAGGACACAGGTGGATGATGTTGAATAAACCGGTTTATTGCAGAGTATGAAGTTGAAGACAGGTGGTACATGCTAGCATGCTAGCACTCTCCTGAGTGTGTGCGTGGTGATGGCTAGGGTGCAGCCCCAGACTAATCAGCTTGATTCGGGCCAGGCAAGGCTGCTTAAACCAGCCACCAAACACACACACTCCACACACATTTGATTGATTAACTAATTTTTGCTTCTCATATATTATCATAGAATAATAATAATAAGTGCATTCGATACATTAATCCTGAATAGGTAGTTTCAAAGCACCAAAGTAATTGTATGCTATATAGCATATATATTATATGCATATATATGTGGGGCTACTTTCATAAACATGATATACATACTATATATACACATTATATATGTTATGTATGTATGTATGTATGTATATATATATATATATATATAATGTGCATATATAGTATGTATATCATGTATATATCTATCTATATATCTATATATATCTATATATATAGCGTCATAGTCTCCATCGTCACCATTATTAACTCTACCCCATTAGTAACCATTGCCACACATCAGCAGCAAGACCATTGGATCAAGGTCATTACCTTGCATGTGCTTGAGTGTGTGCATGCGAGAGCGTCTCATCCAATCACCATTAAGCTACATGACACAGAACACAGAACAGCAGGATGCCGCGTCGAGACACACTTTGGGAAAAGCACGGAAGTGACAGGAGCTCTGGCTGGTTAATATGTCATTTCAAATAACCTTTTGGAAATGGGGGAAGAAGAAAAAAAAACGTGTTCTAGCGTAGAACAATTTTGGCCCCTTGACAAGTTAGCAAAGTATTCCACCTGACTTTGGTTGGAAGCATTGGGCTGTTGCCGTGGCCAGGCTGCAGCGCTTGACTACAGGGTGGAGCCACCGAGGCAGACGCAGCACGAGAACACACAGCCACGCGTAGAAGATGTGTTGGCAGGTTGCAGACTTGCTGTGTGTATCAGTGGGGTTTGTACATTAGGCCTCGTCGACGAGAAATCATAAGCGATTCTGCTTGTATTTCTGGATGTTGTTTCGATTTGTTTGACAGCGGGGGTGTCGAGCATAAAAAAAACAGG
>OMKP01091128.1:0-21151 GCA_900302375.1 Bathygadus melanobranchus | reverse complement strand
ACATGGCCCTCCACTTCATCCTCCAGCACCTGGACTCCCCAGGAACCTACGCCAGGATCCTGTTTGTGGATTTCAGCTCTACCTTCAACACCATCATCCCGGGTCTTCTGCAGGACAAGCTCTCCCAGCTGAGCGTGCCTGACTCCACCTGCAGGTGGATCACAGACTTCCTGTCTGACAGGAGACAACACGTGAGGATGGGAAAACACGTCTCAGACTCCCGGACCATCAGCACCGGTTCCCCTCAAGGCTGCGTTCTTTCCCCCTGCTCTTCTCCCTGTACACTAACAGCTGCACCTCCAGTCACCAGTCCATCAAGCTCCTGAAGTTCGCGGATGACACCACTAGGGTTGCAAAATTCCGGGAATTTTCAAAGTTGGAAATTTTCGATGGGAATTAACGGGAATATATGGGAATTAACGGGAATAAACTGGGAATGTATACTACTGTATTTACCTTGCACCTTTACAGACATAAATATAAACATTTTGTTTTGTCATAAGCATAAGCTTGTAAAAAACACTAATGCCCAATGCCATACACAAAGATAGAAATAGTTAGCTAAACCAGCGGTTCTCAAACTGTGGGGCGCACCCCCCCCTAGTGGGGCGCGGAGGTACTGCAGGGGGGGCGTGGGAAGAATAGGATAAAACATTTTAAAAATCAGAGCGGAAGCAATGTATTCAGATTTAAATAAAGAGAAAACTTCAAGAATATCGTGGTCAGCAAATCCGCTTCATTAAAACAGTATCAGTTACGTCTAATGCGCAACTTTCCTCCTAAAAAGTGGCCTATCTGACCGCACAGAAACCGGTACCGGGCCGCACAGAAAAAATTTAACATAACTTATTTTATTTCCATTTTATTACGCACTTTATGTGATGTTTGTTTTTATGCCGTCTCTATATATACCGGCCATTTCAACCGCCCGCCCGAGGGAAAGATAGTCGGTCCGTATTCCAGTCATATCATCAGCAATGTTTGTAAAACTATATCCAATTAATTCTACCAATTTAGGTGGGAGCCGGGTTAGGGGGGGGGCGCGAAAATATTTCCAATTACCCAAGGGGGGCCTGACTGAAAGAGTTTGAGAACCACTGAGCTAAACAATTGGAATAGTCTTGAAAAATATTTTACAACTGATGGATAATGGATGAATAGAGATAGGCTAGATGAATAGATGAGCACTCCTCAATCAGCATGCTAAATCAAACTATAAACTACATTCTCTTGTAACAGAAAACTGGCTAGCAGAAAGTACAAGAAACTACATAAACACATTTTGATTTAGTATTTGCTAGTTACACTTAAATACCATAGGTGAAATATATTTACCCCAGTAACATCATCAAAACTTACCTGACTGGATGTAGTCCAGTAGTGTGGCCTCAATAGCCCTGCTGTAGCTTCATTGCAGTGGGGGATTTAGGTTTTGGTTTCCTTATCGTGGGACAGCCGATAAGGAAAGTGAAACCTAAATCCCCTAAAAAAATAAATAAATACATTTGATTTATTTTATTAATTTATTTTTATTTTCTTTGGGCTAACATTTGCAACAAAAAAGGTCATAAAAAGAGGCCAAAATTCCCAAGCTTAACTTCCTGTGGTAAATTTCCAGAAATCTACCGGAAACTTTCCACCCCTTTGCAACCCTAGACACCACCCTCATTGGGCTCATTTCTGGTGGGGATGAGTCTGCCTACAGGCGGGAGATCAACCATCTGGTGACCTGGTGCAGCCAGAACAACCTGGAGCTCAACGCTCTAAAGAAAGTGGAGACGGTTGTGGACTTCAGGAAGAACCTAGCCCCACTCACCCCCATCACCCTGAGAGACTCCCCAGTCGACACCGTGGAATCCTTCTGCTTCCTGGGCACCACCATCACCCAGGACCTCAAGTGGTAGCTGAACATCAGCTCCATCACCAAAAAAGCACAGCAGAGGATGTACTTCCTGTGGCAGCTGAAGAAGTTCAACCTGCCAAAGACTATGATGGTGCACTTCTGCACTGCCATCATCGAGTCCATCCTCACCTCCTCCATCACCATTTAGTTCACTGCAGCCACTGCCAAGGATAAAGGCAGACTGCAGCGTATCATTCGGTCCGCTGAGAAGGTGATTGGCTGCAATCTGCCATCTCTCCGAGACCTGTACGCCTCCAGGACCCTGAGGCGTGCAGGTAAGTTTGTGGCCGACCCCTCCCACCCCGAACACAAACCTTTAGTGACACTCCCCTCTGGCAGGCGGCTGCGGTCCATCAGGACCAAAACATCACGCCACAAAAACAGTTTCTTTCCTTCTGCAGCTAGCCTCATCAACAAGTTCCGGGACCCTCACTGACATGTATTCACCATTTTTGCTTTGATCTCCAGTGGTTTTCTGCATTTTCTGCCATTTCAAGCCATTATGTTATTCAGAAGTGCCACAAAAAATGTGTTTTAATATAAAAAATCATTGATTAATCTACTGTAGGCGTGGGTGATCACAAGTACAGAAACCGCCAATGACTTCAATTTAGAAGTCACATTAAGTTGGTTGTTATGGTAAAAAGTACTAACATGAAGGAAAAACGATTATGACACCAATCTTGGGCCGTCTGTGAGCGTGGCCTTATTTTTTGCAGGGTCCCGCACTGATGGCACTAGTCGGCCCTTGTTTGCGGCTTTTCTGGCCGATTGCATGTTGAAGTTGGCAGACGGGGGTAGTCAGTGAGAGAAATCACTCCGATTGGCTGTTCAGCTTAAGCAATGAGTAGTGATTACCTTCACGTGGAAGTCACACCATAAGCATAAGCAGTCAAACGATGCAGGAAAAGTACCTTTGTGAGCTCCAACGAGATGACTGCAGCCATCTTTCCCCCATATGACTCAGAGAAAATGTAGAAGGGAACATTCTGCATAGGGGAACAAAACAGTCCAAGCAAGTCCTTAGTGACTCACATTACCACCACTGGTAACTGAAAATATGTAAAAATAAAAATCTACATCCTCCTTCTATTATTAATTATGTTGTAAAGGAAAGCAAAGTATATTTTCATCAATGTTCCTGCACTTAAAAATCCAATAAGGCCTATCAACCCTACCTAGTATGAGCATGTCTTTTGGTGAGGGAAAATAATTAAATAAACACACAGAGCACCCAGAAGAAAAAATTAAAACAGGGGATCATGAATATCACACAGAAAAATCCCCAGGTTGGTGGGCACTAGGCAGCAGTACAACTACCAAACTATGGTGCTTTCGTACCTGGAACTCGTTCCTCTCTGTGAAGAAGCTTCGGAGAAGAACCAACATATCTGATGCCACTGTAGCCACATCCTTGGCATAGCCATCTGTCTTATCCACATAGCTAAAGCCCGTTCCAACAGGGTTGTCAACAAACAAAACACTGGCTGTCTGGACCTAGAAATCCATACACAAACAATGTCCATTTTAATGGAATCATCATAATTGAATGTATAAAGCAAACAAAGCAAGCCAATACATTTACCCATGATGTTTCTCTGGGTTGTTGGTCCCTATCCAAAGGGCCAATTTCCTCAAAGTTCCCAAAGCCACTACCAGATCCTCCTGGACCGCCCTGTGAATTAAGATCAAATCATTTGGACCTCTCAAACAATACAACAGACAGCAATGGATTAATACAAAATAAACTACCAACAAATACCAAAAGCCTAACCTACCTGCAACCACATCACCAGAGGCAGGTCTTCATATGCTTCTGATGGGCTGTCTGCGTAGTAAAGCCACCAGAACATATGGGCTCCATCGCGAACATCTACGTAGCCCCACGACTCTTTACTTGTCAATGGACTAGAGAGGGCTGTGGATATATGATCATGTTTGTTAAAAAACCCCATAAAAAAACAAACAAATACTAAATAAATAAACAAAAAGACTCATTTGGTTATCGATAAGGCCGCAACCATTAGTGAGGCATTCAAAGCATAGCAGTCCAATGGCTGAGAGGACATTACGTACACTTTTGCTTGTATTTATTTCATCTGAAAGGTATGCACATTGTCACCACTGCGGCTGGTTGTAGCTAAGCTAACACAACATTACTTTCAGCCAGTTTCATCCCCCAACACCATATCATCATTGCAAACAACATACCTGCATTGACGACAACTACGATTGGAAGTAATCTTAAAATACTGCAGATACTCCCCTGTCCCATTGTTCAAGTTGACTGGCAAACTTCCCGTATTGCTTTTTGTACGTTACCGGAACAGCCCAGTCACGTGACAGTGACCTGTGAGTCAGCTGAGTGAGTTAACATAAGAGGCGCGGCTTTTATAAAATATATTTCTTAAAATGATTTCTTTTACATTTAAATACTTTGGATTTTTTATGTAATCATTCATTCATGAATCAGAAATAAAAAAACACAATGCAGGCCGCATGCAATTAAGAATAAGCATCAAAATATGCACCATAAACAAAATAAAAAAATAAGAAATGTACATTATTACATTAATTTCACTCTAAAAATCTATACGACCACGTGTAATAGCATAGGCTTATTTAAACGAAAAACATATTAAGTTGAACATGCAATATCGCCTCCGAGACACCACGGGTCAGTATTGCGCATAAATTGGTCACAGAAACACACGGAGCAAAAATCACACGCTTACTCGTTGCAATGGCTGCCAATAGCAACAGCTCCATCCGTTTGCGACTATATTTTGATTATCCGCCACCCGCTGTCTCGGACTGCCGCATGTGTTGGCTACTTCTGGAGATAAATAAATGTCGAGTGATTGCGGATCTCGAAAGTATCATCCGAGACAAGTTTGACATCAGTCGTAAGAGCATCGTGAACTTATTCATTGACAACTGCTACTTGCCGCACACAGAGAGCATCTACGTGGTGCGCGACAATGATGGTATCAGGTTTGTACTCCCATTCCATACATTACTTTCTGTCGTTGTTTCCACTATGTGCGCCATTATGGACTGTTAACATTAGTAATTTAGTGTCGATAGGAGGCTGTTCTATGCGTTATGCGTATCTTGAATGTGTGTTTACGAGTTCGACCTATTTCCTCCTACATATGTTATAGATTGAGTTAGCAACTAATCTCCGTCCTTAAATAATGTAAGTGTAATAATACTTGTTTGTCACTTCCCCTTAACAGTGTAAAGGTTGACAGTCTGGTTCTAAGAAATGGACATAGCAGCGATCAAGATGAAAGTAAATCTAGTAAGAAGAGACTGCGACATTCAGAGGTCGAAGCAGAAGACGAAGAAGTCTGTTTGGAATGGAAGAAGAAAAAGAGAAAGAAAAAGACCGAAGTTAGTCCGAAGGGAGAAACCGAGCAGACCCCAGGCCCTATACGGAATGAGGACTCATATAAAAAACATTTGAAAAAGAAGAAAAGGAAGGGGAAGACACCCAAACTTAAGTCACCCAAAACCCCATTGACACCCAGTGTTCAGCATGTCAACAAGACTTCTAGGCCCAAACCAGTAGATGTTAACGGAAAAGCAAAACAAGCTTCCTCCTCAGATTCCAGTGATAGCAGTGAAGAGGACACTGCTGCTCCCAACCTAACCTCCAAAGTGAAAAAAAAAATCCCCCAAAAGGTCCCTCTTGCTCCAGCGCCTCCTAAGGTGCCTCTGAATGCTAAACCAGCCTCTGGAAAAAATTCCCAGCTATGTCTTTCTTCGTCCTCGTCAGACTCCTCTGATGAGGCACAAGGCGATCCTTCCATTGGACGTCCGTCAGCACCCAAAGATGTTGCTCGTAACGGGAACACCCCTCAAGGGGGAACCCAGCAGGGATCCCTGGCCTCACAGCCCACAACATGTGCAGCGAAACCTGCCAGCGTTGTGCGTTCATCTGCCTCCGTGGGCGAGGCAGCTACTGGACGGACCACTAGCTCCGACTCAAACAGTGACAGCGAAGAGGAGATTAAACTGGTGATAAAACGGCCACTGCTCACTAGGCAGGGCATCGCAGCAGAAGCCTGCATGAGCACGAGAGGCGGTGGCCGGGGGAGATGTCAGCCCCGAGGCAGGGGAGGGGGAAATGGTGGGAATGCGGAGGGTAGAGTCGGCAGGGGGTTTCATTTGAATTATGACGAGGAGCGACCGTGCAGACCACCGGTGTACGAGAAGGACCTGCTGACGAACCACTCTGTGATGCTCCAGGTTTGCCAGCAATATTGATGCTCGTCCAATATGGTTTAATATTTTTGAATGTGTTAATTAAAAGCAATTTGGTTAATGCTTCAGTATGTGTAGCAGCTGTGAGTATGGTAGCCTAGCTTGTTTTAA
Organism: Bathygadus melanobranchus; assembly: GCA_900302375.1. Lineage (NCBI taxonomy): Eukaryota > Metazoa > Chordata > Actinopteri > Gadiformes > Macrouridae > Bathygadus > Bathygadus melanobranchus. The sequence goes on along the minus strand of OMKP01091128.1, from coordinate 14,868 downwards.
ATCTTTTTCACACCAAAAATCAGCAAGCAATACAGATCACTTTTAGTTATCTGTTGGCTGTCTCAATGTCTCCTGTTTAGAACTCAGTTGAACCTCCACCCAAAAGAGACTACAGCACCATGCCACTGCTTGCTGCGCCTCCCAGTGTTGGACAGAAGATTGTCTTTAAGGTGAGATGGTTCTTATAACTTGTTCTTACCAGTACCTGCTTGGCTTTTCACCCTTCACCAATAGTCATTCATGTCATGCATTTACCTGTAAATACAAGTGTGCGTGTACTGGAATAGCCCAATGTGTTTTGTAGCAACATAACAATACGAAGTTTAAGAAAGGCTTAAGCTGGAAAAATAAATTAGAATGAATGATGGCAGTACTAAGAATTCTAATACATTGACTGTTGTTGATGTACATTGACAGCACCACTGGTTTTATTATCTGGCCTGTCTGTCCCCTGTCTGTTCACTTCACAGCTGCTGGAGCTAACAGAGAACTACACACCAGAAGTATCAGAGTATAAAGTGAGTTTAATAAAAGGCAGCCAATTGAGTTTGCTTCATGTAAAATGGCAGCCTACTCTCATTTACACGTTTTAATCATGCATGAAAATTATTTTCACACCTGGATCCTTTTGCATACCCCTGTATTTGAGTAACGTTTAAGGCTTCACACATACCTAGCCTGTTCTACCACCTGCTAAATAAAGATGCAGATGGGAAGTTAGGGCGTATTATTATGATCAGCAGCAGCAGAATGCAGTTACAATACATAGTGTACCACATTTACTAACTAACCATTACATTGTATATAACCCCACTTTAAAAAACACCAACAAAAGTGAATCTTCCAGACTGAAACTTCTAAACCAGCTGCATCATGGTTAGTATTTCAGTGGTTAGTGCATAGACAAAAGATAAATAAAAACAAAAAACAGCTAAGTGGAGGTAGAAGTGCTTCTGAGAAAGAGGCAGCGTTATCGTGGAACACTCATTGCAGACTTTGTGTTTTAGGACATTAGCATACACAAAAAACACAACAGGCAGGGTTTACGCACCCACTTGCGCTGGTGGAAATTATTCTCTCCGTCGGGACTCTGTAGTGCATTTTCGCTGTTCTGCTAAATGTAATGGTACCGCATTTGTTCTATATGCTGAAATGCATAATTCTCATGTATTTTACATTTTTTGATCAGTCAATTGCTTCTATATTTGCATTTAGGGAATTGTTGTGGGCTGTTTAATCCGGCCTGTCTAGGATTTACAAAATTGTCCTAAAGACACACAGCTCTTAATTTTTCATCAGAGGGATTAATGATAATTTTGAGATCACGGAGGAGTTTTTGGCCATGTAGTCCATAAAGGGGCAAAAAAGGGTGACCAACAACATTGATCCCGCTGAAACTGAATAAATGTTTTCTTTACTGTTCAGGTAATGGTTTTCACATGTTTATTATTATATCATTTATATTAGTCATATCATTGTATAATTTAGGCTATTAGTTAACCCTCCCCCCAATCTGCTACTGGCCCGGCCCCCCTGTCAATTTTAAAGCCCAGTGTGGCCCTTGAGCCAAAAAGTTTGCCCATCCCTGGCCTATATTCTAGTATATTAGGCTAATAGTAGCCTATATTCTGTTAAATTGAATGCGGATGTTGATTGATTGATGAAAGGACGCACACATTGTCGCCATATTGTGAAAAGTTAATTTCTTTCTAGAGGTCGGTCATTTAGCAGAGGTGCTGCGCATCGCCTATAGACCACTGTGGGCGACTCTCCTTGGTCACAGAAACCTTGGAACTTGATCATTGCTTGAATCTTACGCTGTGATATGGCCATCAATATGTTTGGAATATGATGACAAAACATGTTGGAGGCTGACTATTCTTCTATTCTCTTATTTCAGGAGGGGAAGATTCTCCATTTTGACCACGCTACAAAGCAGGTGGAGCTGGAGCTGCTAGACTCATGGCAGGGTAAGGCGTGTGGTATGCCATGTTATTGTAATCTCAACACTGAATAGGAGCTGTCTGACTGTTGGCATGCGTACTGGTCTCTCAACAGCAGCTAGGAACAAAAGGCTTTCTGGGGGAGGGATTTGTTTTTAACTGATTGGACACAACAGACAATTCAAAATACAAGCAGTGTGTACATAAAATGCAGAGTGGTGCACATGAAGCAGTGTAACAAAATATACCAGGGCTTGTAAACTGGGTTACATTTTTAATTCTGATGCATTGTCAGCATATCATAAAACGGTATGTATGAAGGACAAACCAGAATACAGCAGCAATACACCACAGAGTCTTGCACTAGGTCTTGGCACAGATGTACTTCATATGGCATTTTAAAGCATGGTTAAATGTTACAATTGTGATACATAAACTGCATCATTCTAGTAATGCGCTTACAGGAGTTAATCTAATTTTCACCGATAATTATGATGCATGAGGGAGAATAGTTTAGGACAGTTTAACACTATTTTGAGCATTTTGATTTTGTGTGGATTTATTTGATATAGCCTAATCATGGACATACTTTTAAAAAGTACAGTTTTAGTCTATCATATCTTAAATAAACTTGTAATGAGCCCCATAGATTAATGGATTTTGAATTCATACAGCTATTCTCATGTAGCATATAATATCTCACTACAATATAAAGTTCCCTATGGTTGTTGTGATCTGTACAGCCCTGTACAATTGTATTTTGCACTGTCAAAATAATTTCTTATTCACTTCCTGTTCCCTAGCCCCTGTAGAACCTGGTAAATTTGACCTTGTGTATCAGAATGCGGATGGGTCAGAGAGTGTTGAGTATGCAGTGTCACGCGGTGTCTCCCAGGTAAGTTCCCATACATACATTTTATATATATATATATATATATATATATCAAATCAACACCGTGTAGACTGGCCACTGTAAATATACTCATCAAAATCTCAAAGCTTCATCCACTCACCCAGGCCCTGTGCCGCCCCAGAAGTTCTGCTATAACATAGTAGGACTGCTGGATCAGAAGTTCTGCTGTAACATAGTAGGCCCTAACATATAGAGTATATTTGGTACTTTATTCATACTATTGTATATCTTTCCTTTTAATTAAAACTGAACGTTAAACTAAAGAAACCAATAGGCCTATAAAGCTCAATAATAATAATAACCATGTATTTAAATCCTGCGTCTTCAACTGCAGAACATGGCTGTAAACGCCCATGCCTGTGATTTTCGCCTTAACATATAATAAAGTCCTGCTAGTATAAAGTATACCTTTTTAATAAGTCAACATTTGTTGATCCATTGTGTCAATCTTGTCAAACGTTATGGTTCCACAACTTCCATAGTATAACCCTAATCCCTCAACTGTAAAATTACTGTAACCTGATTACTCCGCCTAGCCGTGTTTTTCCTATGCATGTAAACATACTCATTGTGTGAGCATAGTTCCTGTTTAGACACCCACCAAGCTTTTACATTCAGTCTAGTTGACAGTCCAGATAATAATTATTTGTTGACTGACTACACTTTTTTGTTGCCCCCCCTTTATCTCTCCCAGGTTACAGAGCGTTGGGATTCGCTGCTTGAACCCAGGCTTGTCATTTAGATGAGCTCATCTTGGATTTGGAATTGCACGCCAGTTTGTGCAATGTTTTTTACTTGATGGAATGTGTTTGCACTCTTATGTTCATATTTTAACCAAGGTCCAACATAATTAGTTTTAATGGATTCAAAGACCAGTGTAATAAATGCAACATTTTAAACGTTTTAAAAAATAAATGCAGATTTGTTTTTGACTGTATCAAAAAGCCTAGGATATGGCCTTGTGGTTTATTTTATACTATAACCCCTTTTTTTTAATGTATATTAAAATACGTCTAAGTGTGGAATCAAGCGTGAGCAATGCATGTGGTTTTCTTACGTAAGTTACGTAATCGCTATATTTCTACCGCGGATCTGCAACTCGGAGGATCATTGGCTTTGTATATGTATAGGCCTACCCTCTACTTCATTAAGGAATGGTTCGTCCCATTCGGCAAGAGGTGTCGCTGATGTCACAACATCGCTTGGTAACGCCGGAAACGATGGCTATCGCAAAATATTTTTTTACGGAATCTGCATGACAATACAACTCTGGCAAAAAACGTCAGCACAATGGAAGGACATGTGTTGCCCGATCAAGACCAATTCTTGCATTTTCTGAAAAAGCTCAAAGAGGTCTTTGACGTGTGTGACGAGGATGCTGATGGCTATATCCGAGTGGAACGCTTCGTGGACCTTGGGCTACGGTTCGGCCAAGGAGATGAGGTAAGGTTAAGAGATGTGTGCGTTTTCGGTGCTTATTTAACAGGTATACTCGTACATTTTCTCAAATTTGGAGAAAATATATATCAATCAGTGCGTGATATTTCCCCAAGTATAAGCTACTTATGCAGACTTTATATAAAAAATGCAAATGTGTAATTTCATAATGTTTTGAAACGCTTAAGATTAACAACTTGGATCCCCTAAAAGCATAGGTAGAACATGTGAAAGTACTGCATGTGCCATAGACAGTCTACTTAAACTCGTATGCAGATGAGACGTCAATGTCAAGGTTTTTTTTTTTCTTTAGAAGTACAGTCTAGGGAAAACGGTAAACCAACCCAGTCTACTCGGGACCCTTCATGACTAATAGGCCAGTGTGTGTAACGAGATTTTCAAGTTATACACCTGCAAGTCAATGATAGGAAGAAATCAAGTCAATTTAATCTAAAATCAAAGGAAAGTTAAATTAAGATAAATGCAAATGAAGTAAATAAAAGTAATATAGAAATGGGTAAATGTACCAAATGTACATCTTTTTAAGCTGTCCACATGCCACTTATAATTAGAAAGGTCAATTTTGAAATGCTTCTAAATCTGTAAAATTGAACTTTTCACTGCATTCTCATGCTGTCAAATAGAATACAAAATGACAACATTAACATGAATCATGTGAATCACGACGGAAGGGCATATTTAATATCAGTTTCAGTAGTAGGTCTAGTTTTGAGCAGCAGCAGAATTGGCTGGGTTCACTCTTGCTATGACTGGATGATCACATCATCTAACATATTTCATACTTGAGGATACAGCATTAGGCTAAAATCACATTCACTGCCAATTTAGAAAATGAAAATGAACAATGTCTTGTACCAAATAAGAAACTGCATTGGCCGTTTATTCATTAGGCCTACCAATTATTATTGCTGACATGTTTCAGGTCCTAATTAGCTAATCTAGATGGTTGATTCATCTGAACCTGGAATTTGATTGATTCTTGTTCTTTAATTGAACTAGTACACATACACTTCATATTGCGTATTACTGCACTCGGATCAGGAAGTCACGATGTCTGCAGCTATGCTAATTTTTATGACTATGCAAACGTTGTGAAACTGCTTAAGATGGCTTTTGAAGCTTTAATCTTTTCACACAAACTTATTTTCCCTCTCACCAAATCCAGAGGATTTTCCAGGTGTTTGATATTGAATAGATGAAGGAACAGCATCTTTTGATGTTGAACTGACTGTAGCAAACAAGACTGCCACACGCCACATAAGTGGCTTCTTAAAGGTTCCCCCAAACAGCAAGACACAGGAAGGTGGCAAATAATCCGGTTTATTGCAAAGTTGTGAAAATGAATGACAGCGCAGGTGGCAACTATGCTAGCGCTCTCCCGAGTGTGTGTGGTGGTGGCTGGTTTAACCTGTGGGCCTTGATTAGGCAATGGCCCACAGGTGTGCAGCCTCACCCAACCAAACCAATCCATCAGTCTGACTCTGGCTAGGTGAGACTGCTTAAACCAGCCACCAACCACACACATGCCACAGACTGCATGCATTTTTATTGCAGAATGTGCCCTTTGAGTTGACAACTACTTGTCTACAAGCATGTGTTTGCAGGATACAATCTTTGTGATAGCAGGTTGTAGCTATAACGTTTATTAAAGAATCTTAAGCATGAAATGTTGTACAGCAGGGCATGCCCTGACAGTGAGTCCCTGGATATTGGCCATCCATCCATTGACTCTTTTACCAGAGGAGATTCAGGATCAAAGCTCTGATATTACTACCACCTTACAGAAACATCAGTCAACATCAATATCTTTTAAAGAGTGCAATTTGAAGTATGAAATCAATTTGTGTGAACTTTTTCAATGGAATGACTTGCATCTATCCCAAAATGGTTATTGGGCTGATATTTCAAGACTTTGGTGCTGGCCTACAAGGCTGTCAGTGGAACTGCCCCCACCTATCTCCAAGCACTGGTCAAACCCCATGCCCCAGCTCAAACACTCCGCTGAATGACTTCAGCTGGCCGCCTTATACCACCATCACTAAGAATAAACAAACGTCGCTCCACCAAATCACAACTCTTCTCTGTCCTTACACCACAGTGGTGGAACGGAGGAGGTCATGTCCTGGCACTTGAAATAATACTTAGCTTGTGTAGCATCTTATCCTGGCTACCTGTTGTACAGTAAGGAGCCAACCTAGCAATTGTAAACTTGGAACTTGTTCTATTGACCTGGCAACCAGGAATGCTTGTAACTTGTTTTGTTCTAATTGTACTGTACCATCAGCGATATATTGTTGTCTCCCTCTTTCGACAAATGTGTTACTTTTTGTAAGTTGCTTTGGATAAAAGCGTCTGCCAAATGCCCTAAATGTAAATGACATGGCCTAAAATGCAGTATCAAGGTATTGGTGGCTGGAGTCTATGCATAACACCCGATACTCAGCTTTTTTATTATATAGTGAAATCTAAGCTACTAATCAGCTGAAAGAGAGGCATGGTCCTCATTCAATCAAACATGTTTGATTTTATAGGGGCTAGTCTTTCTGTACTGTCCTCCTAATGGTGTTCTTAACCAGAATTAGACAGCCAGCCAAACTCCCTCCATGAATGACACGAGAGTCAGGATATAGCCTTCTACCTCCAAGTTCAATTCCAACAAATGTTTGAAAAACTTGATAATAAAATCATGTTATATGGCATACAATTCAGTCTTGTATCCATTTATTCATATTTCCAAAGTTAGGAAATGGCCTAGCCAAATATTCAGGTTTTTAATGAAAGAAAATAAATGAATTTGTATATCGGACCAGTACTTGGTAGGAAACACTCCCTAGGAACCACCGCTACTGCCCAACAGCTGACAGCTCATCAACACACACACACACACACACACACACACACACATGGACAAGAACTCCCAATGATTTAGTATTAAGACACTTTTACGCTTTTACACACCTGTAACATATTTCAAACATATTTGGAATGCATTTACGGTCATCAATTCCATTTGGAGTTGGAGGCATCTGTATGGTATTGGGTTAGCCAGAGTTACAGCCCCTAGACAATGAATAGTTACTTAAGTGACTTACTAAGTGGACTTCCCAGACTACTAAAATTAAACCTTAGGGACGACCTCGTATTTGGAAATGAGAGTTGGGTTTTTTGTATTGGCTTAAAATGCCAGTTGATTTGTACAGATTATACATGCAATTGTACACAAATATTTTCATAATGCCTTTCTATTTTATATCTCAATATCTGTTTTGTTTTTTGTTAAACTATTGTCCACTCTGTTTCTTTTGTGAACATGGTTTTGTCTCACACATCCTTTGTGAAAGCACACTTCGAACCTTGTTAGGTTCTGCTTTGCCCTGTCATTCAAAACAAATATCAATTTTTCTTTTTAATGCCATTGTGCGGATGATATGCTCAAAATGTTTTCTGTTGTGATACATCCCAATCCCAATAAAGTTGTACTTTATTTGTTGTACTTTGCTGACTAGTTTGATCCTCAAAGATACATTACTGCTGTAAATACTGGGGGTCTTTATGTACATACTTGCCCTGTGTGTTTTGGCCTGGGTAATGATCATGAATAATGAATCCCAGTGTTTGTTACACAAATATAGGAATAGTACTACATCAACTAGTCAAGAGTCAATATAAAATGTATGCTGGCAGTTATTTCTTCTTCATCTTGTTTCTTATGTCTTGTTTTATATTGAATGTTGATTATATTGAAAGAAAAAAAAGACACGGTTGGCCTTCAGATGCAGCATAGTCCTTTTCATAAATGTAGCAAAAGCAACCCAATAAAGTTATTATGTAGTGGTCAAACACTCAGTAGACCTAACCTAATCGCCTTTCACTTTCAAGATCACCCTATTTGTTGTGCAACCAGGATCATTTCTTTGTATCACTGTTTACACAAGAAAACGTATACTATTGTTTGGTATGCCTGGTAAAACTTGGTGTTCATGGGATTTGCACACGATTCCAACCAATGCAAAGGAAATCTATTTTTGTGTTGGTGCAGAGGTTGACAAGATGTGCTTCTAGAAGAGAAGTTTGGTGTGCAGTAAGCAGGGGAGCACTCTATGCATTGCATTTTTAATGCCACTTATATAACCAAGCCTTTCTGTTTGTAGGAACTGTAAATAATATATTTATCTAATGGCTTGTTTGGGAAATTTTGAATCGCTTGCTGGCGATGTGATTGAGGTTTTGACTTGAACGACATTGAATGTCATTGAATGTGATAGTCTCATTTGGAGGAAGCTGTGCATATTCCCATGATGTCATAGATAAAGTCTAATTTGGAGGAAGCAATGTATGTTCCCATGATGTCATAGACATAGTCTCATTTGGAGGACACTGTGTATTTTCCCAGTTTCAAGGTCAGGTTGCTTTGCTCCAGATCCCTTCTCCTGGGCCTGCAATTAATTGAAAGGTTAATAGCCTGCATCGTTAAATGGCACATCTTAGAAGATACAAGGATATGGCATTTTTCTTCCAATGTACAGTGTAACCTTAAACACTGTGTCGAGAGATAATTCTCAACCAACTAGCTTACCTAATACGAATAATTGTATAGTCCTAGAGAAGGTAAGGGGAGTTAATTGACTTACATTTCACAATTAAATGCTTAGCAGCACAGAGAAGAACGCGTGTCATTGAAGATAACGGTTTAAAGACTTAATCTCTCCTACACTTTCCCCGCTCATTCTACCACTGTCTTGTTTGGTCTCTCTTTTCACAGGTGAAGAAGCTGACCAAGTATCTTGACCCCAATGCTCATGGGAAAATCAGCTTCAAGGATTTTTGTCATGGAGTCTTTGCCATCAAAGGTACAAAAAAAGAATAAGGTTGAAATGAAATGAAACAACATACATACTTTATGTCACATTGTGTTCAGGAAATATACTTCCTGATGCGTTTTTTAAATGAGAATCAGAATCACATTACAAGGAATGTGGCCTGGTCTGTCAATGCAACAATAAACAATAAATACAAAGAAAATAGGCTGTAATAAAATAAAAAAAGAGTGGAGATATTTACAATACAGTACAGAGCATGTGCAATGTGCAAATTAAATGCTTTTGTGCAAATTAAATCCAATGCTTATTAAAGAAGATGTACTTGTAATGCTGCAGTGGAAAAGATACTTGGGACTGTTTTCACAGTTCTCTATGGCAATGCTTGAATACACTACACAACACACTATACAAGATGTCCTTAAAGTAGAATGCTAAAACCCAAATATGATGCTTCTAAAACCCAAATACGTACATCTCTCCTTCCTGGTTTGTGGTGTTTTGAATTTGTCTTTTCCTCTTTTTCCAAAATCCACGTAGCGACTCCTATTGCTCTTGCATAATAAACCTGGCGACAGCTAGTGGCCATTTTGTCCCCTTTCTTGTGCTACACATTTCCTCTCCACTCAGACCAGTTAGTGTGTCTAGACACACTAAGTGTGTCTAGACTGTAGCTTTATTTGAAACTATGTCAAAGTTGTGTGTATGGTAGACTGTCCCCACTGATTCGGTGACCACACTCATGCCCTGAACCAAATGTAAATGGTGTGTATTCGTCAATACAATATGGCAGTTATTGATGCTTGATTACTTCAACCTGATTTAATGGAATTCCAAAATGGATAGATAGCGGATAGATTTTTTAACATTCTATATTTGAAACACCTGGTATGTGGGAAATATATATAAAAAATACAGTTTTCATACTAATGACTCTCAACAACCTGTTTCAGAACAATGAGTGGGCTTGTATTATTTAGACATTTGCACATACAGCCATGTCCTTTCCTTTCCTTAACAAAGAAAAACATTCCACTACCCTATTCACCCCATCTTAACTTCCTGTTTGTGTCTCTGGTCCTGCCAGGTTGTGAAGAAATGTTCAAGGCAGCTTTAGGCCCTTACTTTGTTCCTGCAAGCCAGCCTTCCATCACAGACAATGGCTACATTTACCAGGTGAAGCTCCACCATTTAGATTTGCAGTGAAAATGATGTTGATTTTCATTATTATGTTATTTTCATTCATTCATTGCCTTCAGTCAGTTGAAACCCTATGCATTGTTCGTCTCGAAGACACATAACGTTATAATGTTATTACATTATAATACCAATCATAAAAAAACACCAATAATAAATGAAGCAGATAATAATATATTACAAATATTATGTCTGTACTAGCTATATTGCTTAACCGGCCACAATTAACGTCACCATTAATCATTTCTGGAATCATTTCTGCTGGATGTTGTTTAATCCATGTTGACGAGGCCTGGTTTATAATGAGTGGGACCTCCTAGTCTTTATGTGTGTGTGTATATGGGGGAAACATACTCATCCTTACCAACAGACGAACCGTCGGCATGGTCCACATTCAATCAAACATGTTTGATTTTATAGGGGCTAGTCTTTCTGTACTGTCCTCCTAATGGTGTTCTTAACCAGAATTAGACAGCCAGCCAAACTCCCTCCATGAATGACACGAGTGTCAGGATATAGCCTTCTACCTCCAAGTTTATTGAAGACCCTTGTGGGCATGTAAACATGAATAAAGAGTGAAAAAGCAATACTTTCGATGGACTAAATCAAAGAATGGCAGAGGATGATCTAACAGGTTGTTGCTGGTGGCATTTCTGTTAGATCTAACTATGTGCTTTTACTTCCTGATAACATAAATAGTTGCAGTACCACATTGGCCACTAGTAGTGCTAAGAGCACAGTGCCTGGACGGCAGAATACTTTCCATGATGGAGTGGTGTGTGTGCGGGTGAAAGACACGAACGTGTGTATTTGTGAGGAGGAGCCGGAGGACGTTCTTCAAAACATTAGTGATGTGCCAACATAAAAATATTGTGTGTTTTGCCCCCCGGCTTTAGAGAATAGAATGTAACCAGGATCAAGATGACACTGATGCTCATAAACTAGACACACAGCATGGCATCTAGTCACAAAGGCAACCATAGAGGTGTGACAATGATTTGTGGTTCCTTTCTTGCAATGATTACAGTAATTTGTAATTGTACATCAATGTGCCATTGTTGAATCGGTATCTCTCTGTTTGTCTTTGTCCATAGCTTTTCCCCCATTGTCTCTTGTCTCTGGTGCCACAGACTCTCATAGCAGCTCTAACTGCTAATGGCAAATACAGAAAGACAACATGGAGAGCTTAAAGATAGGCACAGTCGGCGAGAGAGAGCGAGGGGAGGGGGGAGAGGGAGGGAGAGAGAGAATTTAGAATGTATTGCAGTGCCCAACATTGCTGATGTCACTGCAAGGGGGTTGGCTCATCTGAACAGTTGCCTAGCAACAACCAGAAAGAGAGCGATGGGGAGACGGAACGAGGTGGTCTGTCAGGGAGGTGTGGCTTTGTCCCCGGCAACTGTTGCCAATGCTATAGCATCGATGGCTGCATGCTCGCATAGAAAGGATTAGCCTGCAGTGTGTGGTGTGTATGTTTGTGTATCTTTCTGGAAGCAGTGACATAACATACTCAGAACCGCGTCTCTTTTTTTCACTTTGAAATATTGTGGATACAGCTTTTATTTTTGCCATTAGTGGTATTGTTTCTGCATGTGTGAGTGTTTTTGGACAACGGACTTTATTCCAAACACACATGGCTGGAGGATTGGAGACAACAACCAGGACACACATATTTGTTAAGGTGTGTGCATGTGTGTGTGTGTGCGCCTGTGTTCGTGTGTGCCCACCCATGTGCGTGTGCGTGTGTGTGTGTGTGTGTGTGTGCGCATAAATCATTGTCTGCATGGTGATGGTGTTGGTGGTGTATGTGTTGTGTTTGTATACACAAAAAATGGACAGAAAAAAACGCCACTATCATTAATTGTCATTGGCTATTCATTTAACTTGATCGCTGACTCCAAGTAGAAGCTACACAAAAGTCATGATTGAAAACCTAGCAATAGCGCTTTAGGTTTATCCTAAGCACAGACTAAAGCAAAATGTGTTGAACAGTACATCCTGCAGCAGCATGGTAAACACATGCAGGTTAGTGGACTACTTAATGACACTGCCTGTATACAGTAGGTCCTCTGGGCAATACTGGATGTGCAACTGATTGGAAACTTTTCTGGAGCACCTGGTCATGGTCTATGTACCGGTGTTTGGTCAAATATATTGCAATAACTGCTTTTATCAATGACTATCTACCTGTACATAGATCATGCCCGTGTGTATAAAAGCATCTCAGCAAAGATTTTTACAGCCCTCGTTTTCCTTTCTTCATCCTTTTCATATTTTTCAATGATTCTCATGTCGCCCACACACCCTTGGTTACAGACACTAACACGTTTATAATTGATGTCCAGTGAGAGAGCCCGACAAGACTCTTCTGGTTTGCAGGTTGTGTGAACTGGTTCACATGGTCTTTGTACAGTGGATGTCACTGCGAATATATGTGTATGTAATGCACACTATACATTTTCTAGATGGCTACTACATTTGAAGTTCCCTTTGGGAAATATACAACTATTCTGTTTCTGGATGACAAACGCTAGGTACAACCTCACTGGAATAACTGCAGCTTGGCTCGGCCAGACAGGCCCATGTATTATTAACAAAGTGGGTCATGCACACACACATGGGCATGCACACACACACTTACACATAAACCCCACCATTTTCACATTACAGTACACCCCTCCATTCTTGTACATAGTCTCATGGCAAGCTACATTTTATTATTGTTTCAGTGATAGTATATTAACGTTCATGCTATCAGTATTGAAGGTCGTCTTGTTTCTTGAGGGATAACCTTGACCTTAATGTTTGTTGTCTACTTTACAGTTAGCACACTGAGGTCCATTCTCTCCCACGTTTAGCCCGTTGTCGAGTCCAGTTCTACTTCTTCACACAAGAAGATGGTACTTTATGAATGGTAGAAAGTACAGTAGTAGAAATGCCCTAAATGGAAATGGAAATGAAATGGCAACAATCAAAATCAAACAATTAAAATAAGGGGATCGAACCAGCAACCTTCCAGTTACCAGACAACCACTCTACCTCCTGAACTTAATGTATAGAAAGCAAGACATGCAGGATAGTTTTTCATTCAACACCCAGTCACAGAGATAATACTACTACTACTACTACTACTACTAATAATAATAATAATAATCGCTTTAAATGGTAAATGGACTGCATTTATATAGCGCTTGTGTGGGGGATATGACACCTCATCCACTACCAGTGTGTAGCACCCACCTGGGTGATGCACGGCAGCCAGTATGCACCAGGATGCTCACCACACACTGGCTGTCACAGTGGAGAGCTTTCTAATGAGTGTGTTTGTGCTTGCGTGTAGAATGGCGAGGGCCGGCGGGCACCACCGGTGGTGGTGTGCACGCGGCCCTACCCGGAGCGTGGCCTGTACCGGGAGGGGGGCCACGGGACAGACATGGGAGAGTGGGACATGATGGACAGCAGCACTGAAAATACAGAAGGCACCGACTCTCCCTCTGACATGGGATTGGAGCACAGGTTAGTCTGGGCCCTTAGCTGCTGGGCCCCCAAACAAGTTGGATTACACACATTTTCATTGACAGGGACCATGTCATAAAGACTACATTGTTCAAAGTGAAGTGGCTGGTGTAACGATCATGCTGATTCATTTCAAATTCTATTGTAAATAAGGTACATTTATCGTATTAATTTCCTCAATGTGGTGAACCATATTTGTGTGTGTGTGTGTGTGTGTGTGTGTGTGTGTGTGTGTGTGTGTGTGTGTGAAGCTCATCTCCAGCGACAGTCATCTTGGGCGAGGAGCAGTTTGAGGACTACGGTGAGGGGGAGGATGTGGACCTGACTCCCAGTAGCCCTTGTGAAGACGAGACGCGCACCACTGGCTTCTCTGATCTGGGTTCCTCCTTACCCTCCAGGTTGGAATGGGCTTTGAAAAACACACACACACACACACACACAGACACACACACGTTTAGTCACCATGCTGACATTACTAATCAAAGTCACGTTGTTTGCATCAGCGCAGGAGCTGCACAGGAAGTTGCATCATTACTACTACTTTCTAGTATACACTGAACAACGCAACACTTTTGTTTTTGCTCCAATTTTTCATGAGTTGAAATCAAACATCTAAGACTTTTTCTATGTGCACAAAAGGCCTATTTCTCTTACATTTTGTTCACAAACTTATTTAAATTTGTGTTAGTGAGCACTTCTCCTTTGCCGAGATAATCCATCCACCTGACAGGTGTGGCATATCAAGATGCTGATTAGACAGCATGATTATTACACAGGTGTGCCTTAGGCTGGTCACAATAAAAGGCCACTCTAAAATGTGCAGTTTTATCTTGAAAAGAGACATTTATTAGGCACTGAACTATGGATTTCACAGATATGCAGGGGGTGGTCAGAAAACCAGTCAGTATCTGGTGTCTTGCCTCACGCAGTGCAACACATCTCCTTCGCATGGCGTTGATCAGGTTGTTGATTGTGGCCTGTGGAATGTTGGTCCACTCCTCTTCAATGGCTGTGCGAAGTTGCT
>OMKP01091087.1:0-10902 GCA_900302375.1 Bathygadus melanobranchus | reverse complement strand
CATGCTGAGTCGTGGCTCCGGGATGAGCAAACTCTTCTCCCCGCAAGCTAAGTGAGTAATGGAGCGCCTCCCGCTGGTCTGCTGGTGGCCAGCTCTGGAACCCATGCTGTGCACCACATGCCTTTGTTTAGTTTTTTCCTCACAATGTTGATGTGTGTGTGTGTGTGTGTGTGTGTGTGTGGTGTGCGCAGGGAGCTGGCCCAACGCTCCGAGGAGTCCTCTCCCTCGCCAGCTGCCAGCCTGAATCTCTTCTCTATGAAGCACTCTCCTTCCCAGCAGTCCTTGGACAGCTCCATCCTGGACAGCGGTCTGTCTGATGACCGCCTCTCGGTGACCAGCGACAGCAGCGACAACTTTGTGGTCCTCATGGACTCTGGTGCGTTTATTATTATTAATTCATGATTAATCTGTTGTAGCTTACCATACACAACCTGGTCATACACATGGTGTGCATACAGGGTCTAAAATGAACACCTGCCACCAGCCAGTAGCTGATAGATTTGACAATTTGGCCGCTGAAAGAAAATTCCAGGTTACATTAAAACAATAGTTTGCCCGGTCGATCTTTCCGTTCTGGGAGTTAAGAAGACAAAATTCCCAAAGTAAATGTTGGCCCCTGTGTGTATATTATGAATCAAGAGATGATCTTCATGTCCTACAAGTTGATCCCTCATGTGTCTGACGGTTGTCCCAGAGTCAGGACTAGAGTCCATGCGTCCCAACGACACCCCGGTCCCAGGGGCCAGCCGGGGCAGCCCGGCCCCGGGGACGGAGGGAGGGTCCTCCGCTGACCTCAGCAGCTCCCTGTCCCAGAGCACCGAGGACATGAGCGACGACACGGTGGGTGTGACAGAAGATCACCTTAATCGTGCTAACGCTTTTTATAAGGCTTTTAAAACGGTATTGACAATGTGGTCGCTTTATTTATTATTGTTATACCACAGCGTTGTAGAATACTCGATTCTGATTGGTCAATAACGTTCCAAGGGTGTGCGTTCTTGTTTAATAACGTCTTCTGAATCACCGGTGGGACGTGGTCCTCACGCCGAATGTTTGGCTGGTCGTTGCAGTCGTCCGTGTTGCTGCTGCTCCTGGGTGGGGTGTCGGGGGCGATGGAGGTGAAGGGAGAGGCCCAGGTCGTCGCCCTGGAGGTCCGCCACGTCGGCGCCGTTCAGCTGGGCAACGTCAAGGTGTCCGACCTGCTGTCCGGTCTCACGCGAGGTAAGCGCTGATTGAGGTGTCCACGTTACGGCTACAAGACGTATTGTTTCATTGACACGGTGACTATAGGAGCCACATTAACGTGTTGAATAGATTTACATAATTAGTTTGTATTCGGTGCTGGTTTCATATGGTAATCGTTGTGTGCTCGTTATATAATATCAAGGTTTACGTGATTTAACATTACGGCAGAAATACACCGTTGTGCCTTCATAAGGAAGGTTTGCATTGTTATAGTTGAGCCATGCGTTTCAAACTAAGAAACAGCCAGTGTGATTACACGTAACACTTGTGGATGCAGACGTCAACGCACACTCTCCCTCGCACAAACAGAGTCTACGTTGACCATAGAACACACCCCATCCCTCCCGTCTCCCTTCTCTCCCCGTCAGCAGCACCTAAAAGGCAGCGGGAGGCTCCGTCCAGCAGGCGGTGCCCGGCGGTGTGCGTGCGGGCCTGTCTGACCGAGTGCGCGGGCTGTCTGGAGGTGGGCGTGAAGGACTGCCAGGCGGAGCTGCTGGCCTCCACCGTGGCCAGCCTGGGGCCTTTCCTCGAGGACGAGCTCGGTGGAGAGAGCCAGCCGATGACGGTGCACCTGAGCGACGTCACCGTCACTCTGAAGGTGAGTGACCGAGGACGTCCGGACCAAAAGACTAGCCTGATATCAGATTGGCCACTCGTTACACTCCGTTTACATCTTCAGTCTGACGTTGCCTCCACACTAACCTCCCTCACCGCGGAGGTGAGGGATTCGGCAATCTAACGATGCATTGCCATGACAACATACAGGTTTTAACAGCGGAGCAAAGTAAAAGCAAACTTATGATGTCCGGTGACATGTAGCCCCACCCTCGGCGCTGATTGGCTAATTGTTAGTCCCCCCCCGTGGTGCTGATTGGCTAATTGTTAGTCCCCCCCCGCTGCGCACATTGGAAAATCGTTTTTTCAGCCGAGAAATCGCTGTTTCATGTCACGATATCGGACCAGAATCAGTCACGGATTCAAAGTCTGGACCCAGGCAACCAGAAGATTGCAATAGCCAGTGGCTGACATAACCTGGTATCCCCTGAATTCATATTGTAACTTGTATTATCTCGTTATCTCTTTAAGTATTGGCTGGTACTGATGCTATAGCTACTGACTGTACTCCTCACCAGTTGATGTTGGTCTTGTTACTGTTGTTGTTATTTGGTGAAAGGTGTCTGCTAAATGTAAATATAATTGACGTTACGCTGACATATGAGGGCCACAGTAGCTCAGGGGGTAGAGCGGTTGTCCGGCAACCGGAAGGTCGCTGGTTCGATCCCCGGCTCCGCCTAGCTAATTGTCGAGGTGTCCCTGAGCAAGACACCTAACCCTAACTGCTCCCGACCAGCTGGTTGTTCCCTTGCATGGTTGACATGGTTGACTGTATGTTGACTTGTATGAATGGGTGAATGTGAGGCAAATGTAAAGCGCTTTGGATAACAGCGCTGTATAATGCAGTCCATTTACCATTTATATGACATGTCACATCCTAATGTTGCATACGACACCCTCTCAATAAGGTTTTACTCTGGAAATCTTTGTTTCCAGGACGACGGCCCCCGGGTCTACCCCACGGCCCCCCAGTCTGTCCCTGCTACCTTCGTCCTGGACCAGGTCCTCCTGGAGCGTGCTGACGACGGGATCTTAAGACTCAAAGGTGACCGAGGTCACTCATGTTATAGCGGTGCTCGGTAGTAGACACTGACAACGACTTACATTTTAGTACCTTATAATATATTAAAGGTGCAATTGATATCATTTTCGACGTTGGTATCACATGGTATCTATGTGTCAGCGATCAAGAGTCTTAGTAGTTGCCAGTTAGTGTGGAAAAACTGAAAAATTAGTTTGACGGTAAGCGCCCGGCTTCACTCGGGTACAAATCCCAAGTGCTCAGCAATACCGCACAAAGTAAGCTAAATCTGTAGCTAATGTATCGCTACATGTTGCTAAATGAATTCATTACTCTACCAGGAAAGATTAATCACTTGACATGACTGAGTCTGTCTGAGCCTGAAATATGCAGGTCCTGCAACAAACTGGCAACCAATGGAATGGAAGGGGGAGGGTGACCTCTAGTGGCTGAATGGTATCATTGTTGTCAATTGCACCTTTAAATGAATGATAAATAACAATTGTGAAAGCATGAAACGTCACGACATATAGAGTCAAAATGTGAGGTTTCTGTTGTTTTCCATCGTAGCTGGTGAAGGGAAATGCCCCAGAGAGTCGGCAGCAGGCGCTTCCCGACGCCAAACCGAGGTAGGAGAGGGCCTGAAGGTCATTCACGTTCATTAGCGCCCGTCCTCCACACTCGTCACATTGTGAAAACGTACCTGTAAGCCTTCGTGACGCACTTCATCTGCGTAGGCCGCTAGCCTGATCATCTGAATGGAATCCATGGGGTGCAGAAAGGGCAGGAAATGAGTCAAAAGCATTTTGATTAATGAGTCACAATTGTATTAAATATCTTGCTGCTGTTATTGAATATGTCATATGAATATGTAATAATATATCTTTGAACGTCTGTTGATGGTTCCGTGATAAGCCATTCGCTAATAGAATAATATTGCGGTTATTTTGTTAGTGGGGATGATCGTTTTTTGCTCATCAATTTTCATTTTCATTGGAAAAACTATCATGATGTGACGTTTGTTGGGGTCCGTACTAAACAAACAAACATGGTGTCTTACAACTGGGGAATCAGTACTTCATTTATAATGGTGTTGTAAATGTACATTTACATTTACATTTAGAGCATTTGGCAGACGCTTTTATCCAAAGCGACTTGCAAAAAAAGTAACACATTTGTCGAAAGAGGGACACAAATTGACACATTTTACCCTTATCAAATAATTGCAGATCCTGCGATTTAGATATTGCACTTGGCCATTTCGCGATTTTGATCATATTTTGATTCATTGTTCAGCCCTAGTTCCGGGCGAATCTAAATAGACATCCTCTAATCTCATTTGACTTGAAGCAGAATTGTGTCTGAAACAGCTCTATTAACTCTGCCCCTGTTTGTTTGCAGTGTCAGCTGTGACACTAACAAACTACAGACAGACCTAACAGCCAGCGGCTTGTAAAATAAATTGGATTAGATGGGTCGCAGTAGGCCAGCCTCCCCACTGCTCCCCATAGGATCATTTTTAGTTGTTTGTTGGTTTGGGAGCTAACCGGGTGTCTGCGTGTTACAGGGTCCCGAGTCCCTGGAGTCCCAGCTGTCTGAAGCCCAGGCTGCCCTCACCCATGCCCTCAGCGACAGAGACCTGCTCCTTCTGGAAGTCAGGAAGTATGACCCCATGTTTAGCCTCTGAGCTCTGTCTCAGACCTCTTCACTGCACCTGCTGCAACGCAGTGGTCCTGAAGTACAGAGACTGATCCCACAACATAATGGAAGCCCTTTATTTATGTAGGAAACTGTGAGTCCTACTTGTTTTATTAAAATGCTCCTGAGAGGACCGGTGGTAATCATAACAAGCTTACTGAATGGTACATGACCAGTACTGCCCCTGGGCATTCCAACCTCTCTTTGGACCATGTTGGTGTGCACAGTATAATGTTGTATGTGTGGATTCAGTGGTCGTTCATGAAGCATGCAAAGGTGAAATGGCGTTAAGCCCATTTCCCACTTAAAATGTAGTTGTTTAAGTGTAGATTAGTTTATATTAGTTTAGTAACGAACACATGCCAAAACTTGTTACATGCACTAAGACACTGCCAGAGAGCAGTCCGTCTTCTACTAGTTCATCTTGTGACTCGCAGCGTTGTGAAGGGCCTCATGTATCATTCATCTGTTTACCAAGAAGCTCTCGATATAAAGCACAGGGTAAGAGCAGGTCAGCCACGGCCCCTATTCAATGGCAGCCTTGTACAATGATCTTCTCCTGCTCACTTGCCCAGTGTTTTGTGTTTTAGCAAATGGAGCATCAGGTAGAGAGAGGTAGAGAGAGAGAACCACTGTGCATGTGTGGTGCCTTGTTTACAGTAAAACGATGAGGATGTATTAGCAGAAGGGGAAGACCTGTGTATTGCGGTGCTGAGATTCTGTAGACCAAAGCATTGGGACGACTGACCCGTTTTAATGTTTGATGTTAATGGAAATCTAGCACTAAAATAGCTCAGCAGAGGCTCATGTTGTGAGCCGGAGAAAGACATTGTAAGTTATGGTTGCTAGGGGACGTTGGCACTAACAATAACTTTAACCGTGATTACTAAGCTAGAGTAGATCAATACATGTAATGAAGTGTAGAGTAGCTACTTTTTATTCAAGGTACTCAAACAAACATTAATGTGTGTGAATAATCACCAGAGGCAGACACAGCTCCTGAAGTTGGTGTTAATGTACTAGCAACTTAATGGGAAAAATAAAAAGCAATGCACTTTGATTATAAACGAGAAACGAACACAGCTTCATATGGGAGAGAAGAATACCAACCTAAGTCTTTGTTTCACCACCAGGATCCCTTTAGTTAGCTGCCCAGCGGTGTTTTGTTTAGTTAAAATCGATGATTTGTGATGGTTGTTGTTGTTGTTGTTGTTGTTGTTGTAGTTAACAGTATTGAAGCTGTGTGGGTCACCAGGAAACCCAACACAGAAACCGGAAGGAATCCAGCTAGCTACTCTGGTTCAGCTAGCCTCTTTGTAGCGTCTGAGCTCAGACTCCTCGGGTTACCTTGTTCCATTGTGTAGCCATCGCAGTGAACGAGGAGCCGTGCGTGTTTGCGATGTGATGTCGGCGGTAGATTTGTTGTTTAAATGTTTCCACAGGCCCGTCTTTCTGATTTCACGAGGCGGTGTGTTGAAGCCATATCAATCAAAAGATGAAATTGAGAGGAACACTTTTCAATATGTCGCTGCCTACATTGTGCTTGATGAAGTTGTGCCAGTTAATTTTTCTCTAACAAATACGGGTTGTAACTTTCACCTAAGTGGGTTCAGTCAACGATTGGTTAGTTTTTTTTATTATTATTATTTGTTTTAGTTTTTTGTGACTGTGGTTTGACCTTTATCTGAAGTTACTTTTATAATACAAAAATGACATTATTTATTTTTACTTTCAGTGTTCAGCTGCAGTATTCACTGGCTCTTTTTTAAAATCTTTGTTAATTTAGTTTATATTTTTTGGGGGTGGACACTTGGATGAAAGCTAACCATTTTGCACCATTTGTACATCACCTACTTGGTACGTGGGAGACCCCTGGTGGTCCAGATGCGACACAGCATCCCACCCTGAGGAGCCCTTGCTTGGTTTGCAGTGGTACAAGGTATACGTGATGATCATGTATACCTTGTACTCTGTACTGGAAAAAAACAACTGGAATGTAATTACTTGAGCAATAGAGTGGTTTAACCAAAGGCTGAGAAAGAACAGTTCTTCTGAGCACCAGAGGAAGTGAAATGAGACAATACCTTTTAAATGCATAGTTTTTCTTTTGATGTTTACATTTTTGCATGGCCTTGGTCGGCGAGGTTACAGTGGTGAGAGTTAAATGTGGTTCAATGTCTCATTTGGAAGGAAATCTCAAGATTGCCCTCCCTTAAACGTTAAAAGGAGCCATCAGAGCCTCAGAGCCAAGTTGGCAAACCGCTCGGCTGAGACGCTGGTGTGTTCATTACCGGTCCGGAGTCCGGGCCGACGGTCTGAACCAAGAAAAGGAATCGCCGAGAACAACACTGACTTCACACGTTGTGCCTTGTTCTCCGTTCTCTCCCGGTGGTTAAATTGCAGATCGCATGTATAGAAATGATTGTTTTGTGCTTCATGCCTTGTGGATTATTTGCACTCGTGTGGCTGAAATTAACTGGAATTGCACTTATTTTAATGTGAATCACCTTTAAAAACAAGAAGTCCTGTGATAATTACCTTCTGTCAACTGTAAAATACCTTGATGTATTTTGTTATTTGTTCAGAAATATTTACATTGAATTTTGTATAATCGCCTAATTAGACCTAAGAAATTGGTTCTGTGAACCAAAGCCGTGCAAATAATAAATAATTGGTTAATGCATTTGTAATTTGGGGGATTTTTTGAAAATATATTGGAAGGTGTATTCGTAAAGTTCCTATACACCTTTCTTTAAAATATTTAGATGTGCTTTTAAATATTTCCAGATAGTTGGGTTCATGATCAATCCAGTTCAATGTTAGTATTTGATTGTATTTAGGTTTTTAAATATGGTTTGCTGCTATTCTGTTAAAGTTAACAACACATGGGAACGGCTCTTTATATGAATATAAAGGTACCAAGTCTTAAAACAGATTTAATTAAAATGCTTTTTATGTGGCAAACCAACTGCAACAACATGCAGGTTTTTTTTTTTGCCAACCTTAAAACATAACTTTATTTACAAGCAATGAAACACATCTGTCTCTGATTGGAACAGAATCGTCAGTATAATCGGTATGTAAAAAAAAAAAAAATAGAAAAGAACAAAAGTATTGTGAATAAAAAAAAAAGACAAACTGAATTTAAACACGGCACTCGTACTCTTCCAAACGTCCCCTGTGGTTGGTGTCTGTTTTGCCGTTAAAAGTCTTTCCCTGCCTCCACAGAAGTAGGTCGTCATGGTTTCCTGCTGGGGTTGGCCACATGGCGTTGAATACTAGCGAGAAACAAGATGACCGGTCCATAAATGTATGACGACTCAGTGGAAGAGAATATTCTTGTGCTTCGTGTTGGGAATCTGCTCTCGGCTCTTCAACCGCCTCACTGCCTCCCTCATGTGCTTGGGCTGCAGAGGAGGTGTGTCTCCCCACTTCTCACACACGTCCAGGGCTGAGGGGGAGACGGGGGGGATTCACTATGAGGCTTGTACATCAGAATGCATCATGGGATTTCTTTTGTTTGTTTGTTTGCCGATACTCCGCCATTTTGTACTGTAAAGTCCTAAATCAACAAGAATATACCGGAAGCTAAGCTAATGCAAACTTTACCACGTCTCGCATGGGAAACGCTGCAGCAGTTTCACTCTTCAAACAACGTCTCCCCATAATGACATTTCCTGATTAATTACTAAACAATGACCAAAACACCATGACTACCAACATAACTAACGTTTCAATGCTTCTACGCTCCCAAAACGGAGGTCATTGCGGGGAGACACAGCGATGTAGGAGACCCCTAACCCTAACCCCAACCCCAACCCTAACCCTAAGCCCTATGAAGCATCGACTATCATTTAAGCGTTAATAATCTAATGTTAATAATGAAGACCACTGCAATGACCACTTGTTTTTCTACATGTCACTCACCTTCCTCAACAATTTCTCCTGCAAAGACCTTGGAGATTCCCGACATGGCGATCACCACATTCTGAGACACCGATGATCCTGTTATGGACTGGATAAGCTAATAAGAAAATTAAAAAAACAGTACAAAATATGACATCAATCTAACAATGGACATATATTTATATATACATACATATGTATGTCTGAGAATTTGGGGTGTACAAAAATGACATTCATGTAAGACATTCTTCTGTCTTAGGTTTGCTTTTGTTTACATTACTGCTGGGTTGATAAAACGTTTTCAAACTTAAAAACGACATAATCTTCTACCTTATATCTTACACTTTTAACTCCACACAGCAGACTGGAGTAGATCCTGAAATGAGCACCCCCTATGTACCGAATCGTGAGATACTGATTCACACCCCGAGAGCGAGTGCAGCATTGAAGAGAAGCCTCACCCTCTTGATGGCGGCCTTGGGGAAGGCGGAGCGTCTGTACATCTCGTAGCGGTTCAGCTGCTCCTCAGAGAAGGAGGACACCAGAACCCTGTAAGGACAAACACAACTCAGCTGAGGGGTGGTGCCCGACCTGCCTGGCCCGTGACGTCATCATTTGCTCTCTGCACAATGATTGTTTTTACCCAAGCAACATTGCTGGTAATATCAACGCCCCGGCTACAGACTAAGTGATTAGTAGTAATCTATGAGATCTTTTTTTAATGGTTTGCTAAAATTGATCATCGAATATCTATAGCTTATGTCAGCAATCTTCGGTGAGCCTTTGTGCATATCAGGGGTCTTGGCCCCAAGGTTGGGAACCACTGGACTAGGAGCTTGCTGGGCTCACACATCAGCAGGTCACTACAACTAATCTGAAGCTTACTGCATCTTCTGGATTTCATCCTCATCCACTTTCTGGCGCTTTTCCTTCTTCTTCTCCGGTTCTACTTTGAGTCTCTTGCTGGCCTCGCCCGACGCCCCTTCCTCTTCGTCTTCCCCCGCTGCTAATTCCTTTTTAAAATGGAAGAATAGAGCCTTTTCACAGTAGGAAAAACACACGTAGTTCATGACATGAATTATGGGTTTGTTCGACGTAGGTATGGCAGTGCACCAGTAAAGACACAGCTAGTCAAGTAAATATACATTGACCGTGCTGGTGCTGCTACAGACATAAATAAAACCGACCTAATGTTAAAATGAAAGGAACAGGAAGTAACTTTACCCTGCTGTTGACGATCTGTGAAAAGGGTCTATACACACACATTACAATTACGACACACATGAAGAGAGACGCTAATTAAACATGGCAGACATGAACTACTGTAAACCTAATATCTACAGGGACCACAGGAAAGCAATCTGCTGTATCAAGACATTCTAAAGGTTATTACAGAGGCATTTCCTGTCTGTCTGTACACCTTATTACAAGCTGTGAGTCATAATACACAACAGTCAAGACTTTCATTAGCATGCATGCATGTATGCATCGTGGTGCCTCACGTGTTTAATCTCCTCTTTTGTCTTCGATTGGCCGGTAGAGTCCTTGGTTTCATTGCCGCCACTTCCTGATGTAGAGCCACTGTCCACGTCCTCTGATCTGGACTGTTCATCGCTGGCTGAAGACGTTGCCTGTATCTCTGTTTTGATCCTCGCAGGGTCTGCCATTCTCTGCACAGTTGTGAATGTGAAAATGAAGTATTGTCAAACGTGAACCACATTTAGATCAAATTATTTGAATTGACAAATCTGTCGATTCCTAAACACGCCAGCCATGTTTAGGAATTCACTTTTCCCCACAAGGATCTGGTTTCCATCAAGAGATGACACAGAACCAAGCTGATCAAACAAATGTTTTTTGTGAGACCCTGATCATGTAGCCTCCATGACACTACTAGCTGTCGGGCTCCTTAGTTTGCATATAAAACAAACCATTGATGACAACTTCCCTACAGCCACTACATGTCATTGAAGCCAGAACACGGCCCTCATGGTTGCTCAAGTGCTGTTTCCTCAGCTAAGAATTGTAAGCCAAAAACCGTGCCGTAAGTAATAAGTAATCAGAGGACATTGGTCCTTTATTTGCCACACGGTCGACACTTCAACCACACACTGTGAGCGGCGACACACACACACACACGCAATTATTGGCGTCGCCGGTGGAATGCCTTCTACCTCTCAGGTAGAAGGCAGTTCATCCCATCCTGGCCGTCCTCCCCCAGGGAAAGCCAGGAGCAGTGGGCAGCCATCATTACGGCGCCCGGGGACCAAGTCCAAGCGCTCAGTCCTGTCCTGGTCAGGGACAGGACCGAAGAGCAATCTGTTCTTCTGCATGTTTTTGTTGTGGGGTTCTATGGGGGGAACCCGAGTGAACACGGGGAGAACATGCAAACTCCACACAGAAAGGCCCGGGAACCA
>OMKP01091049.1:0-12632 GCA_900302375.1 Bathygadus melanobranchus | reverse complement strand
AGACACAGAGAGATGAGATACACAGAGTGATGAGACACAGAGACGAGAGACAGAGTGATGAGACACAGAATGATGAGACATAGTGATGAGAGACACAGAGTGACGAGAGACACAGAGTGATGAGACACAGAGTGACGAGACACAGAGATGAGAGACACAGAGAGAGACAGACAGAGACAGGGACAGAGAGACAGAGACAGGGAGAGAGAGAGAGACAGGGACAGAGAGACAGAGACAGGTACAGAGAGAGAGACAGGGACAGAGAGACAGAGAGAGAGAGAGAGAGAGAGAGAGAGAGAGAGAGAGAGAGACAGGGACAGAGAGAGAGACAGAGGGACACAGATAGACAGAGACAGAGAGACAGGGACAGAGAGACAAACAGACAGGGACAGAGACAGACAGGCACAGAGAGACAGGGACAGACAGACACAGATACAGAGAGACAGACACAGACACAGACAGAAAGACAGACAGAGCGAGCGAGAAAGAGACGCAGCATGACTTACTGAAGTGAGAGGAGTGGAGTTTTTTCACAGACTCAGTAAACAAGTTAGAAAGGCTGGACATGCAAGAAGACTTCACATGTGGAATGTCTTTACAAGGCCACAGAGGAGACCAGAGTGACGGTGAGAAGACGGTGACAGAGAAAATATTAGCCATCAGAACAAAACAGAACAGAACAGAACAGGATATCAAAATGAAAGCTACAAAACTTGACAGCGCCTCAAGGCTAGATTCACAAGTTACAGCAAGTAATGTCTATGTACTTAGACATACGTATATATGTACTATTTGCATTACACATATAAAGGTTTAATCTAGCACCAGGCCACTAACACAAAAAACATGGAGACATGAAATACTGGAATGGACTGTAGCAAATGTAAACAGTAGTGGTGTGTTGTAGTATACACCTTTTTGCCTTACTTCCAACCACATTCTGCAACAGCGTAAAGAGCATCACACTGATTGGCTGGAATATTTTGAACAACTTACGCGCCCATATTTGGAAATCAATGACTGCCCAGGCAAAGCCAGACTGATATTCACTGCGAGAATCAAAGGCGAGGATCTGGATGGTCTAATGTAGCGTAATGTAGTGAATAAACATTAAATATGTCATTATGAATAGTATCCAAGAGTGGGGTATTAGTAATATGCAGAGCTCTGCTGTGTTTACAAAGATCAGGTGAACAGATGGAGGTTGTGTTGGCGATGCCCCCTGTTGAGAGGGAGGAGCTACTGCAGGGAGGTGGGGAGAGAGAGTGAGAGAGAGAGCTGCCAAACGCATCACAGCTGATCCTCTTCCTCTAACATCTCCCACAATCTTTGTTACGTTAATGGCCCAAAAAACCCATTCATTTCATGTTTGTGTGATGCTGTTTGATGTTCTGTGTGTGGATGAGAAAGAGTGTGAAGGCTGTTCCATACTCCGCGAGAAGCGAGAACTTTGTTCTCGCACCCAGGGCTGCGAGAACAAAATGAAGTCATTTTGTTCTCGCAGCTTGTTCTCGACACATCGTCCTGGCCGAACTTTGTTCTCGCGTCGTGTGCGAGAACTATTGTGTGATAGCTTTGAGGATCAGCTGGCCGAGGCGGTGAGGAAGTATGAAAATCTGTACAACACACCAAGTAGGACTTATAAAGACACGCAAATGGCAAATAATTCTTGGAAAGAGAGAGCCCGAACTTTATGTATAGAGGAGATCGTCTGTCGCAAAAAATGGCGATACCTTCGCGACAAATTTGCAACGGCCAAATGTCGTCTAAAGACGCGCGTGACATGTGCTGCTGTGGGCGGGCCTTCCCAGGAGAGTTCTCGCGGAGTATGAAATGTCCTGGCCAGAAAATAACTTTAATCAATAAATAAATTATGATATTATTATATCAATAAGACTTCACAAGCTACCCAACAGTATGTAAAGTATATACACGTATATATAAAATCTGAATACATTAAAATTAGCTTCACATTTACCAGCTGCAACATTAAAGTGATGAACACATTCATGGATCAATAATTATAATCCTAATATAATATATATATTACTCTGAAATGGACCATTCTGCTTAATGAGTACTTTTACTTTTGGTACTTTAAGTATATTGTGATGCTCATACTTATCGTACTTTTACTTAAGTAACACTTTCAATGCAAGACTTTTACTAACAGAGTATTTCTGCAGTGTGGCATTACTACTTTTCCTTAAGTAAAAGGTCTGAGTACTTCTTTTACCACTGTCCACAAGAATGACTAGCTCTCTCCAACCCAGGGATAAATGCACCATGACTGGTCCTTTGTGCTTCTCCTGTCTCATATGTGAAAACATTCATTATCAATGGCTGTTGTTGTTCACATGCTCCCACCTCTGTTCTCTCTGAAACGGTGCTCTTTAAGGCTTCGCCTGGAAACAAACTGTTGCCCTTAAGAGTGTGCCACTAGTAATATTGACTCACCATTAAGTCAAGACCGATACAGAGAGAATTTGCATGCCAAGAAATTGGGGCTCTGTTTATTCTTTCTTCAATACCTTTCTTCAGTCAGATTGCTAAATATTTGTCATGTCTTTACTACTTGCCCTGTTGAAATATTTAATAGAATCAGGGATAGCTATTTGGAGGACTGTCTGTTTAAGGGGTTTGGTGGTTTTAACAACAACGTTTTCTTTCCCAGATTTATTTTGGAGAAATGTGCCGATATTGGACTATGGGGGGCTTCAACCTCATATCTCTATCAAAGAAGCAATATTGATTGCTGGGATATAATATTTTTTCAAGCAGTTCTTTTTCTGCATTGATTTTGTGTAATTCCAAATGCATGCATGAAACTTATATTGTATAATGGTTGGAGATGTTGGATGCTGCCAAAGCATAACATTATCATATATTGTAGCAAAAATAGACATTTCAGAAATTTCATTATATCATTTAAAAATGAGTATTGGGTTAATATTAGATTGGGGTTACGGTTACCCTAAGGCTATTATTTGCGTTTTCAATGTGATGTGTCTTTAAACAAGTTAGTGAAAACAACATTGTCTAAAGAGCAGAACCATTTCACCCACTGAAGAGGATTGATTGATTGATTGATTGATTGATTGTATAGCCTATGTGATACCCTGATGTTTTCTTAGTTATCATGTAAAGTCTTTAAGCTAACACATAAAGGTGACGTGAATAACTATGTTCATACCTCACACTATTTCCCATTAAGGCTGTCAGTCAACAGTGTGCAGAAGCCTAAGCATGGCTTTTACAGGTTTTATAACTGATTGGCACAACAATCAACCCTAAACTCTGCCTCTCAAGATAAAAGATATATTATTAGTAGTCATTTTAAAAACACTGTTAGTGTGTCGCATAACAACCACAGCAAAGCGTCATGAAATTAGTTATCCTACTATTTCTGTAAATAACAATTATGTAATCAGCCTGAAGGTACATTTGTTTGCATACTGTTGACATATTGGTAGACCTAGGATTCGGCCTACTTAATAGAAAACATTGTTATTTTGTATTCGTGCCATAGATCTGATTTGGCATAACTTTTTAAGCGTGTGTAGACCTACTGGCGTCTATCACACGTTGACTCGCTTGTGCATGTCTCCCTCCCTCTTTCCCAGTGTTTATTGCTCCCGACGTGCGTGGAGCACTCAGATGGTTCGCCGTTGGTTTGGTCACGACAAATGACAGGGTGAATCTGACGTCGTGGGGTGGGGGTTGGGTGGGGGTGCAACATCGCATCTTTTACCCACGTAGCGCATAATTTAGCGGGCAAGTTATTAGGTGGCACGACTTCGCGTATATAGACGCGGGCGAATGTAGTTTTTTTTTTTTTTTTTTTTTTAATTCAAAATAAACACTTTGGTGTTTTTCCTCCGTCGGAGGAGGACGGCGGTGTCGACGCGTCTAGTCTATATTGCAATTGGTTAAGATTAAGTTTTTCTGCAAATCGGGTGGTGGTGGTGGTGGAGCCGAACCAGGAAGAGAGTGAGAGAGAGAAAGAGAGAGAGAGAGACAGAAAGAGAGAGAGCACATCGCGCAGCCACCGTCCTCCACTCCCCAGCTCTCTCTCCCCGGGTACGGAGCCATCAACACCACTATAGCTCCCGTTTCGACGATTCATTCCGGAGACTCTGCGTGTCGGCGAGTGTGAGTTGTAACCTTGAAATTGTTCTAATGCGACGTTGATAATAACAGAGCCGCGTGTTTGAAGTTGTGTGTTCCGAGACATCGTCCGCTGAAGAGTGCAAGGGAACCTATATTTTCGCCTCGGCGAATCCCTTCCACCATACACACACGCACGCACGCACGTACACACACACACGCACGTACACACACACACACACACACACACACACACACACACAAGAAGAAGCGATAGCGTGCTACGTGCCGTGTAACCCCGCGGATGGAAGTGGGGCTGGCTGGGTCGGTGTTGAAATAGCCACCGGTTCCGGAAAGTGATTGGACATGGGTTTTTTGGGGGTTTGTGGACGATGCCACCATGGGTTGAGTGCTCTTGTTTTGCCTGGTGTGTGTTCATGTTGAGAGGTTTGGCTGCCTACGTCAAGAAACCCCGTGTCTACTGGATCCCATCCCTATAGTCTACTGTAGCCCTCACTAGGTCTTATCGGACGGGGCTTGTTTGTGGATCGGACCAGGGGTGTCTAGATGTGTGTGTAGGATTAAAAAGGGTGCGTGTGGAGCTCGTATGTAAAAGTGGCCGGCTGGAGTATGTTTTGGGATTCTTGTAGACTTATCTGCCTTGATGAAGCCCTCCACAAGCCAACGCCTCGCGTTGTTGCAGCATGCCAACCAGCGGAGACGTGGAAAATGTAAAATAGTGCTCACCATCTGCCCAAAATAGACTACCTTTCCGTGTGTTACCGCCACTGGGGGTGTTTACCTGGAAGTTGACGAGAAACGTTTACAAGACACGTCTGTACGCTGTTAATTACAATTTGCAGGTGCTGATGAAAGCGTTGGATTTCACCAAAGTAAAATTAATTGGGCGTAGCCAATATTTGGAGTTTGAATTTGCACGGTGGTGTATTAATCAATAGGCCGACTAAGTGGTTATGAGTAGATGTACTTGGGGCTAATTGGGTAAATATCAGTGTGCTTGTATTGACTGTTCATCCGGATTAGCAGTCGCCGCTCATGAAGCTATATCATCATACAGTCAATAGGGAAGAATCATGTTTTCGATGACTTATTGGCTTTTTATTGTTCATGTGTTTTGCGAGTTTGTATATCTCAACGCATATTTTATCCTTATGTTGGGTTGCCATGGGGCTATTTCAATTATCTATCGGGCAAGTGTCATTTTCTTCCAGTTATCAACATATACATAAAGTAACATCACATTCACAATAACACTCAGGTCTTTCAAACCGTGTCATCATCCGATTCAACCTCTAGTCATTTAGAAAAAGATGGGTTTTTTTCTAACCAATTAGTGATGAAGTGCGGGGCCATTGATCCTGGACCCGCGAATGTGTAATTAATTGCCCTAAACTCACTTAGTGTGTTCATATGGCTCGAACTGTGTTTTATAGACTATTTAGTCCCTTTCTCTTGGAACCCCCTTTACACACACCTCAGGTAGGCTTACAACTCACTCGTCCCATTGAATTTAGACGCTGATCCCCTTGCAATCGTTTTTTTTTTAAATAAATGTTGGATTTTTGGGTTAAACTTATTGATTATTATACGTTTATAGAGGCACATTGTGGCTACATCCGTTTGTTTAACTAAAATCTATGTACACTTGGACGTGTTTTATATTCAAAGAAGAAACAAAATATACAAATCTAATAATAAAATACATAAAAATATATAATATGAGGCATATTATATATTTATCATGGAGCTGCACTAGCTCAGGAGGTAGAGACGGTTGTCTGGCAACCGGAAGGTTGCTGGTTCGATCCCCAGCTCTGCCTAGCTAATTGTCGAGGTGTCCCTGAGCAAGACACCTAACCCTAACTGCTCCTGATGAGCTGGTTGTTGCCTTGCATGGTTGACACCGTCAGTGTATGAATGGGTGAATGTGAGGCAATGTAAAGTGCTTTGGATAAAAGCGCTATATAAATGCAATCCATTTACCATTTATATGATTAAGTATTGTTTGTTCAATGTTGAATGTAGGCCTGTACTGCCTCCTCAAATCAGATGACAAATGGGGATAGTTGGTATTCCAGGTGAAATGTAGGCCTACACCTCTAAATAGAATGCAGTAGATATTAGAATACAATGGATCTAGGATGCATCCTACAAAAAAACAGGAGCAGGCTTCAAAAGTATGTTAGCCTATTCATTTCCTTTACATAAGGGTGGATTTAATTACCATTTATTACGCGATTAAATCCTTATCATAACCCACATTTTACTTTTGCTTGTCGTATTTTTCTGTTCGATCTGTCCACGGGTGTGTAGAGTACAACGTGTTTTGCATGGCATTCATGCACTTACATCACGGCAATTACATTGTGTTATTGTAGCCTGTATACGCAACGCATGCTAACGTCACTGGAGACCCCGTAAATCAGCGACTCCATTGTGGGTGTACTCAGGTTTTACGACGTGATCCAGCGTGGCACTCCGATCAGCAACATAGAAACAGAGAGGGGGTGTAGTGGGTGCTTGAATCATGATCATCATTTATGTGTCTTGATCGTACGTACGTACTACCACTATTACTACTATTACTATCTAAATATACACATTCATATTATATATATATATATTAGTGTGTTATTTATTTAAATAGATGTCGGTCACAAGTGCGTTCTTGAATAGCTGTAGAGTTTACAGTTCATGACATGCATTGATCTGTTGGCGACTGAAGAGCAAAACCAGAACATTTATTGTGGTGAATGTGCACTATAGTTTGAGAGGACACTTTGCAATACTTCTTCTTCGTGACGCAGACAAACCGATGTCAGCTGACATTGGGCCTGACAAAGTAGCCCATAATGGCAGTGTAGAGGAACCATCATACGTGCCTGTTTTGAGTTCATCTTTGCTACATATTTACGTATACATCGTGTCATACATTTAACTCACTTTTCTGGAGATGATCAAAAGGACAAACAGGGCTTTTCTCTATTTCCCATGAGCAAGTGTGAGATAGCGCTGATTTAGCTTACTAGCCAGGTGTTTGGCGATCCGTTAATGTATCTGTAATTATATGCTTTTCAAGCCTCCGTGTCCATTCCTAGTCTGTATCTAATAAAGTGCATCGTCAGGTTTCAGTACATCATTCGTACAGTAATCGACGCCATCCCAGCTAATGGTCTCATTTGTGTTGTCATATAATGGAGAGGCATCAAACTGAGTTGACATGCTGCGTAAACATCGCTCAGTTCCTCGCTGGGCCTTTAAGTGTGATCTCAGCCATAGCTTGTTTTCCCCCTAAGGTTGAGCCCGTGTTCCTGCCTCAGTACGTCTGTGTGCCGCCTGTATCAGTGTGTATTTTTTGGTGCATAGACTGCAGTAAATAACAGTTGAGTGGCCTTCGCAGATTAGATGCCACTTTTTGACTTTCTTTCACTCGCCTTTTTAAAGTGAGTTAGCCCATAATACTTTTCCCCTGCTGGGATATTTGTGTGCCGACTCGCCCTGGCTCCCCTGAATCTGTGCAATTAGTACAGGCTCAAGACTACAACACTATTTGATGTTCTGTTCATGTTTAGGTCTTAATCCATTGAAGGACGTTCATTTCAATGCTTTGTGAGGCCTGTCTTTGTAGTTTTGCATTCATTGTCAACTGCATCTTCTTATCTGCTCAACCAATGTCACTCAATACATATCAATAACACCATAATAAACAAAATGTGATCATAGTCAATAAAAAGGGATAGAATTTGATCAAATAGTCAGTCAGTCTAACAATCCAATAGGTCTAACAATCCTATTGGCTAGAAAAAAGTATCTGCAGCTTCCATTGGCTACTGTGGCTCTCAAGAGCAGCTACGATTGGTTATCACCACCATGTTAGGTTTGCATCCAGCATGATAGTGTGAAAAACGCTAATCTCTAAACCTCAACAGAACTAACTGTCTCCAACATTACAAACTGTCTGGCCAAATGTGCAACACACACACACACACACACACACAACCAAACACAACACAAACACAAACACAAACACACACACACACACAAAGAGTAGAGTCTCAGTTATATACACAAATACTGCATCACTCTAACTTACACTTGTATATAATTAAGTCCCAACATGGTTATGGGTTGCATGCCTTCTATCTATTTGCTTTTTTTATGATTTGAGTAAAAGCCAGAGGTTCATTATTTTCTATATGCACCGTGTCTTGAAGATATTATAAAACGTGCACCTGGCTGTGATCTTTCTACAGGCCCCGTGGGGAAGCATGTAATGACTCACACCAGGAGAAAGGGTTCTACCAGAAAGAGCCACAGCACAGAGAGGCGGGACAATAGCTCCCATTGGCCAAATGGTGACAACATGGACGCGGCCTGCCCCCAGCGCTTGCTGCGATTTGGCAGGACCAAGAAGATAGGCCAGGTCGTCAGACACGAGGGCAGAGGTGAGGCCAAGAGAGCAACTGACAGGAAGAGACACCAAAAGTCCGGTACGGTCGGAAGAACGCACCGGAAGCGCGAGAAAAAACGGGACAGGAAGTCGTATCCGTTGCGGGGAAGGACTGCCGGCTCGGACGAGGAGGGCCTCAACTGTCTCGTCCTCCTCACCCGTTTAGAAGAAGGCCTGCGAGAACAGGGGCGCTCTGAACGGGGCAAGATGGCGAGGAACAGCGGCCACCAAAAGCTGTCTCGCAAAACGAAATCCAGAAAAGACAAAAAGGGTAGACAAAAAGAGACAAAGGTAATAGCAAAAACCAAATCGAAGTCAAACATCCCGAGAGATGACGACATCTTGTACATTCTGGAACCACGCAAACGCCGGTTAGCCTCTCTAAATGCCGAGGCAGTGAACAGCCTGTTGCTTGAGAGAGGCACTGACCAACATCCGCCAGCCAAGCAGGCCAAGAGACAGCACGAGGAGCCCGCGTGCGACGGGGGTCCCCTGGATGCTAACACAGCCTGGAGTGGGGCTGCTGGATGTCTTAAGACTTCCCAAAGCAGCATCACTAAAGCCACTGCTCCCCTGAAGCCCGAGCTGGTGCACGGTTCCAAGCCGGTGAAGAAGAAGGCCAAAGCAAACCGAGGGGATTTGAGAGGGTGCATCAGCCAGGTGAGCCTGGACGCCCCGGCACCCAGACGACTGGCCGGCCTGACCGCCGCTGCCCTTCTGAAGCTGACCAGCACTTCGGCCACCAGTAAGCAGAGAGCGAAGGCCGCTCCCACGGCAACCGTCACGGCAGACCCTAAGGCCCCGGCACCGGCCGCCACCCCAAAGCCACAGACCCGAGTCAAACTCAAAGCGAAAGGGCGCACGCAGAAGAAGAAGGGGGAGAAGGGTGTGCCCCAAGATGAGGACTGCAGCGCTGGCAAGGACAAGGCCGACTTTGAACCCAAAGTGGAGTGGGACAGCGGCGGCTGTAACCACAAGCTAGCCAAAGCGGGCTACCAGTCGCGCAGCATGCTCGGCTTCCCGCTGAAAAGTGTGAAGGAGGAGCAGGTGGAGACGGAGCTGAACCCGTACTACTGCTGTCCACCGGAGGGCTCGGTGGAGTACTGTCACCGCCTGGCCTTCTTCCTGGGCCAGCAGGCCTACGGCAACACAGAGGACGCGCCGCTGAACTCCTCCATGACCCCCGTGAAGCGCGAGTGCCTGGTGACCTCGCCGACGCTCACCCATTCCCACCCCCACACGGCGTTGACCCTCAGCCCCCACCCCTGCCTGTGCACGGCCGACCACTGCTTCCCCAGCTACTACGTGCATATAGCCCACCCCGCGCACACCGGAACCACGTCGGCTGCCCTCGCCGCCCGACCTCTGAACTTTTCCCCCTCATCCCTGTGCCCAAACCGGGTGAGCGGGTCCAAGCTACTGGGTCCACGCGTGTCGCACGCCCCGGGACTGGCCCACCCCGCCTGCTGCGGCTCGGTGGGCTCGCCCTGCTACAACGAGGCATGCCGGATCAGCGGCTACGCCTACCGAGCGATGCCTCCTGTCACCAGGAGGGGGTGCTCTTTCAGCACGGGATGCACTGGGTGCACGCACAGCTTCAAGACAGGTGAGAGCAAGAGGATTTGGACATATTTAGATGTACATTTACACTACAGCAGCAGTGGATTAGCACTGGTTTATATTCAACTAATTGGATCTGCTAGAATATGCATGTTGAATGCACATAACATGATGTTGTTCTTGCTTTGATGGTCTGTTTAATGTAAAATCAACTCACAATCAAGAACGGTTTATTGATGGTAACCATCTGCCACAACCGTTCTGACTAGATAAGGGATAGCTGACAGCGTGGGATTGTTTCCTTTTGACATTTTAACTGTCACATTGAACCGAGACACTTTGAACTGAGGCCTGTGACAGCTTTATAATCTCTCATTGTAAATTGCTTTTGTTTGAGATGCACTCGAGTGTGTAGAGGGGTATTTAAGGGTGGTTTTGTGAGTTTCTGTCTGACTGTAACAAGCATTCTCGCCAGGCTCATAGGTTGGCCCATTCAGTTCAGTTTGGCACCTCTTAAAGGCCACTAGTATTAGCCTGAGGCTAATACTTAGATGTGTCTTGATGAAGTTCCATCTCATAACAGTGGATTTATACTTTCTAAGAGCCTTGGTTGAGACACACTTTTATCCAAATCCGTATAAAGGCCGATCCACATGGGGAATGTGCGGGCGGGATTTCTAGGTGGATAGATGGTGCCTTTCATGCTGCATTGCTTGGGAAGTCACTCTCCCTTGTTGTCTCCTCCAGAGGGTTACTCCTCTCCTCAGGGCATCGCTCCCGGCCTGCCTCTCTCCACCTGCCCCCTGCCCAGCACGCCCTCCTCCACCCAGGCAAAGCCCCACCTGCTGACTCCCCTCTCCGGGCGGGAGCAGCCTCCGGCCCGCTTGAAGCTGGCCAAGGAGTGCCCCCAGGCCGCCAAGTCCTCCAGCGTTTCCCCGGTTTCCTCGGGGCGCACCCGGCTGACCCAGAAACAGCCCGCTCCTCCTGCCCCGAGCCTGGGAAGCGTCAGACAGAAGCGAGTGAGCCGGTGTCGGGCCACTAATGGCTGGCGACCGGTGGGCGTGCCTGTGGAGAGAGAGGTCTTCATAGCGGTAGGAGTAGCATTATGTGTGTGTTGATGCGTGATCTATTTCATGATTCATGGGATCGTTCTCAGACTTGTATGTCGCTTTTGGATAAAAATGTCTGCTGAATGACTAAATGTAAATGACATGTCTTTTGTGCTGAGAAATATTGCCATTTAAACCAGAACCACAGTTGACTTGTGGGAAGAGAAGGAGAAAAACACTTCTAGAAAAATTGTGACCGATGAATCACTTGTTTTGCCGGTATGACGGCCTTTCTGCCAGCTTGTGTGTGTGTGTGTGTGTGTTGTTGTGTTCACGTCGGCTTTATGTGTGCCCCGGTGTGGAAGGGGGATGAGGAGACGGCCCTGCGTCAGTGCTACGAAGGGGTGGAGAGAGACGGAGAAGTGATCCATGTCCGTGACACCGTGCTGCTGAGGTCTGGCCCCAGGAAGAAGTCCCTGCCCTACGTCGCCAAGATATCTGCCCTCTGGGAGGACCCCAAAACAGGTAGGGTGGAGGAGATGTAGGGATGGAAGGGTGACGGATGAGTGGATGGCGAGCAGGATGACAGATGGATGGATGGATGGATATATATGTTATATGAGTGCTGATACGATAGATGGAGGTGTGGATGGATGGATGGATAGATAGTTGGCTGGATGGAGATTGAGGATGTTTAGTGATTTGATGGATGAATGCATGGTGGATAGAAAGATGATTGATGGATGGATTAATTGGTGGATGCTTGTATGCGGATATATGTGTGGGTGTCTGCATAGGTAAATGCATGATGGATGGATGGATGGATGGATGGATGGATGGAGGTGTGTGTGTGTGTGTGTGTGTGTGTGTGTGTGTGTGTGTGTGTGTGTGTGT
The DNA here is from genome assembly GCA_900302375.1 of Bathygadus melanobranchus. NCBI lineage: Eukaryota > Metazoa > Chordata > Actinopteri > Gadiformes > Macrouridae > Bathygadus > Bathygadus melanobranchus. The sequence continues at coordinate 551 of OMKP01091049.1, read as the reverse complement.
GTGTGTGTGTGTGTGTGTGTGTGTGTGTGTGTGTGTGTGTGTGTGTGTGTGTGTGTGTGTGTGTGTGCGTGCGCGTCACCAGCAGGCAGGGCTGTAGCTCGTGGCCCAGCACGCCCCTCTCAACACAATGCTACAATGAACCCCGGCAGCGAGCAGTCACTACGCTATTATAGCACTAATCCTGTCCCTATTATACACGCCACCGAGAGAGAGAGGGGGAGAGAGACACAGAGAAAGAGAGAGGAGGGGCTGAAGGTGAGGTCATCCCAAACAGCGCTTACCCAGGGTCACTGCTCACTATAGAAGGGCAGCGACAGAGAGACAGAGAGATTGAGAGAGAGATTGAGAGAGGGAGGTGTGAGAGAGATAGAGAGAGAAAGTATAGCGAGAGAAGGGGGAGAGAGGGAGAGAGATAGAGAGAGAAGAGAGAAAGAGATGGAGAGAGAGATTGAGAGAGAAGAAAGAGAGAAAGGGAGAGAGAGAGGGAGAGAGACATTGATGGAAAGAGTTAGAGAGGGAGAGAGAGGGAGAGAGAGAGGGAGAGAGAGAGA
>OMKP01091033.1:0-11037 GCA_900302375.1 Bathygadus melanobranchus | reverse complement strand
TGCATACATACATACATACAGACAGACAGACAGACAGACAGACAGAGAGTACATACAGACATACATACATACAGACAGACAGACAGTACATACATACACATACATACATACATACACATACATACAACAACAGACAGACAGTACATACATACATACATACATACAGACAGACAGTACATACATACATACATACAACATACAGACAGACAGACAGACATACATACAATACATACACATACATACATACATACATACATACACAGACAGACAGACAGTACATATATACAGTACATACATACATACATACATACATACATACAACAGTAGCTCAGGGGGTAGAGCGGTTGTCTGGCAACCGGAAGGTTGCTGGATCTGCCTAGCTAATTGTCGAGGTGTCCATAACCCTAACTGTTCCCGAATGGGTGAATGTGAGGCAAATGTAAAGCACTTTGGATAAAAGCGCTATATAAATGCAGTCCATTTATACACATAAATACATACATACATACACACATGCACACACACAGGATTTTGCCACAGACACTGTCAGTGGTGAACAAGAAAGCCAAACAAGTTGTTTTGATGTCCACTGGGAATCCGTTTCCCTGCTGGAGACACACAGGGTGCAACCGCGGTGTGTGCACACAGGGCCATGAGGGAGTCAGTCGGCAGAACGCTGCCATACACAGGTTGTTCTTGCACGTCAGGGAGTAGCTTTAAGCAAGCTGCTAGATACCCTCTGCAACCGTAACGTTGGTGTTAATTCATCAGCACAGGGCTGCCAAAGCTCAGACCGCTGCTTCAAATGTCAGTCCCATTTGTGTGTGTGTGTGTGTGTGTGTGCGTGCGGTATGGGTGTGGGTGGATGTATGTATATATGTACAGTATATACAGTATGTATGTGGTGTGCGTATGCACATGTATGTATATGATCATTCATTAAGGTTGTGGTGTATTTATAGGTCTGTGCGTCAAGAGAGGTGTGCTCAGAACCGCGTTGATTAAGCATATCAATTGGAACCATTAGGGACATGGGAGGGATTTTCTAACATTCAGGGTAAAAACAGGTATAAATGTGTCCAACTGTAGACAGGGCGGAACGTTAACGTTTCTGCTCCAGTGCTCAGAACATGAGTTCTGACTACATGTATTTAGACAGTATCTGGGTCATACGTCACACAGGGAAGAAAATGTGAAATACAAAGGTTATGACCCCAGTCTGCACCAGGATGCTCTTGGACAAAGAGATGTTGTTCATCTTCATGGGCCTTTCCTGGTGAAATAAAGGTGACATGAAAATGAATGAGCGTGTGCGTTTGTGTATAGTTGTGAGTGGTCGCTAGTGGGGGCTGGAGAGCGCAGTGGGTTTAAATTGTTTTCCTTGGAGATAGTAGACGCATTCAAATGATTGAAAATAAAAAAATACTATGATCAATTATAGATTTATAGTAACATGATTGTAGCTTGATTCCATGTCTAACTGTTCCCTGTGTTTAAATACGTTGTAATTAAATACGTTGTAAATGAAATGATTGTAAATTAAATTAATTTTGATTTGAGATTTGATATGATTAGGCAAGCATTCTTTTTGCATATACAACAATGAATATTTAGTTATAATTGGTTATTTCAAAGAGTTAATGTTAACATAATTAATCATAGAATGATACTTGATATTTTAGACATATTTGACAATATATCGGGCACCAACTCAGAATACATTTGACGACAATTTTCTAGTAAAGAAGATTGCAGATTATTGTCCACAGGGACTGAAGCAATCAGAGGTCTGTGACCTTTCCCTCTCTGCTTTATTTATAAACGACATTACACAAGCCAGGCATGTGCCATACAGTATAGAATTGCTCAAAAGGGTAAGTGGAAACTCGTTTCTCACAGCATGACACAACTTCTACTTCAAACTTTTTTTAATGAGCACCTTTATTTGTGGAGACATGATCAGCATATTTTGTTTTCATGTGATGCCATGTTGAACGGCGTTGCCTTCCTGTTTGAAATAAATCGTCATAAGATTGTTTTGGTGGAGTATTTAAAAGTAGGCCTAATTGAACACTACCACAACTATATTGCCTTCTTCTTGACAAAGAAAACCCATGGGTGTTATGAATGTTGAGCTCCTCTGATAAGCAGCGCAGTTACAAATAAAAACAGCAGAATGTACTCGCAAACATAAACAAGACATAATTGTCTAATGGCGGTGAAAAGCAATCCAATAACGACGCGTTTGCCAATAATTGCGTGGACTAAACATTAAGGCCGGTGGCGACATCTACTGGTTAAACAAGTGTTTTACATTTAAACTTCACAAACGCGTCACAATATTTTGTTCATTTAATGTATTTTAAATCATCGTGATCTGTATTATTATATGATTTTTTTTGTTTTGTTATTTCACCTTCTGGAGTAATTTCATTACATTAATCAGCATCACTCGTACTGTGTATACATCTGTACTCAATTATTTTCCCTACTTTCATCACTGCACTAAATAAAATAAATAACAAATAATATTTGCATGAATAGGTTATATATAATATTAATATATATAATATATATAGATATTAATAATATTTGCTACGTTGGTCTGATTGTAAGTGAAATGATCAATTATCCACTATCTGTAAATTGGGTGTACGTCTCCTTTAAAAGGCCAGCGTGCCATGACGTCACCAGTAAAACTGCTCTGGCTGGGTTGGCTGCTGTCGCTCGGAAAGTGAAGTGTTTCGCGTGCGCGTCAGAGTTTTTGTTGTGTGTCCTTCACTTTGTGTGTCTGTTTTAACTTTAGCCACAACGGTTATACATATTTTAAATCAAACACGCGGATTTTTAAAAACATTTGCGATAAAAATACTTTTCCGGAAACTGGCTGACGGATCTTCGAGATGGATAAGCTCACCGATAGCTGACTTGCTATCAAAGATCACCGGTCAAGAATACGATTCGAGCTAGCATGCTAACGCCTAGCTAGTTTGTTAGCGCTAATACCTGGTCACCAAACAAAGTTGGGCCGTATCGTTCGTGAAACTAGGCGTACTTCATCCTCTCGTTTAAGAGCCCAACTCGGCACAGGCCTGGCTAACCCAGGAAGAAGGGACGGTGCACACGAGAAACAAACAGCGGTGTGTCGAGAGGTGGCTCTTAGTATCTGTTACAACATGTTGTCCAATGTACAAAACCAGCCACTGTTCCCCATCCCACAGGGCCAGCAAAACCCTGCGGCACAGTTCTTGCCGTACCATGTAAAACCCAGTTTACAGATGAACAAGAATGCAATCACAGACGAATACAAGGTGACTAGTCAGGTGCTTGGCTTGGGAATTAACGGCAAAGTGTTGGAAATATTCCAGAAGAAGAGTGGAGACAAGTACGCGCTCAAGGTAAGTCACACTCAATGCTGTGTCCACATTAGAACGAATTCTGGTCAATAATGTGTTTTTAATGTTAGCATCACTGAGACTAATTGACATTTCTCTGGGACATATTGGTAGGACCCAGACGATAGCTATTTAGTGAAGGCGTCTTATATGGTCGTTTTTCATGGATACAGGATCTTTGTTTCAAAAAGTCACCCAGAACACATACAACCTAATCTTTTAAGAGTTGTTTCACAAGTATAACTGCTTTTAACTTGTTTCTATCAGTTGCTCTTCATAGCAAATAGGATATTGCGACATACCAACTACTCGTCATATGAGTAATGGGTCAAAGTAGCCATGTTGAAGTGCGTGAAACCTGTGAAGATTTAGTCTAGATGGTCTACATTGACATTCTTTTTCATGACACGAAAATAAACTACACCATAACTCAACATTTCTTGAAATTGACACTGTGACGTAATTGATTGAGCTATCGACACACTTATTGGCACACTTATTAAGTGGGATGTCCTCTATGTGCATGCCTAGTTTCAAGGGTCTGGCACCATATTTGAAATTGTTGTCTCATTTAAATATTTTGGATTTACGCATAACTCTTCCAATTTTTATTTGATCAAAATTCCTCGTTTTTAATCAGGCATTAGAGCAGGTGTGCCAAATTTGGTGTCGTTTGTGGTTTCTGAGAAGATTTTTGAAAATGTTCCCAGCCCTAGCGCGTTTTGTCTGTCAATGCCACACAAATGTTATAGGATCACCTGGTGGCGATGAGATAAGTGTTCCAAAGAAATGTAGATTAAATCAGTCATGGTTCAAGAGCACATTTTTTAAAATGGACACTGACGTCATTGATTGAGCTATCAACACATAAACTAGTTTCAAGGGTGTGGAACCTTCTCAATTGGACTGGTGATTGATTTTAAACTGTTTTCTCTTTCAAATATCGTGTTTTTCGCACAAGTCGGCCATCTTTTATCCAGTCAAAATTCCAACTAGAGCACACAAATTGAGCAATTGTACCAAAATTTCCCCAAAATATTTGCTGTACAGAAAATCTATCCAGACAGACCATATGGGCCCAGGAGGCAAACATGTTAAGAACAACCCAATCGAGTGAAGGGGTATGTAGAACCACATACAGATGGACATTAGAAGACAAACATATCTTAAAAGTCACTGTCTTCAGTTGTTAAATTGCTGCATAGCTGGAGTGGCATTTGTAAAGGACTTTAGTTGGATCCTTTGTGTGCACAGCCTTTTTAATATGGCAGGGTTTATATACACATTGCTGCTGATGGTAACGCTTCTTACACACCCACCGTACCTCAAAGCCTGCCACACGCCATTTCGAGGAAATGTGCAATTTAGCCTGGAAACCGTGGCAAAATGGATGGTGCACACCGTTTTCAGATTGAACGTGCCCCTGTTTATTGGGGTTACATATATGTTAGACACATTTGGAAACTTTTGTCCAGCCAGGGCCTGAGCTATGAGTGTTAACAAATCAGAATAATAATCCAGAATCCATAGAAATACAGTAAGTATCCACAATTTCACTGTGAATATCTAACGAGTAAAGATTTGCATGTGGTTTCGGTCGTACTCAAGTGGTGTTTAAAGAATCTCAATCAAAACATTGTGTAGTTGTCACCATTGTCACGTCATTCTTTAGTGTGTCTTAGAGTGTACCTTCAAACAAAACTCTGACTTGTTTTTACTTTGGGGACATGGTCTGGTATTTTTGTACAGTTCATAATATTTATACATGTGGAGCATAACATGGTTTCTTTAAATTCTTGTACTTGTTTTAGGTAGAAATCAAACTCTTTCACTGTGTTTATCATTTGTATTTCAGTAACAGTTGTGAATATAAATATAACTTCACACATCAGTTGATCCCTAAATCCTTCACCTGCTGTCTAGTCATCATCACAGTTACATAGACCCCACACTAATGAACAAGGAAAAAAGAATGAATACATCCTCAAAAGCACTATTGAATGACCTTAACCCATCCCTTCCATTATCTTTTATTTTTGACCAATCACAGAGACAGGTTATTTCCCTCTATACTCTGCCTGACTTTGACTTTGCAGTTTGTTTGTCCGTAATTGATCTTCCTACGTTGAAGGGCAGACTATGGCCTAATACGTTGATACCTGAGCTGGCTGCTTCATGAACTAATGTCCTGGCTATTACTTTCCCTGATGTCATCACCATTCCAGCTTATTCCATTCATTAGTGTACTGTAGACGTGAGGCGGCTATGAATCCGCTGGATCCAAGGTGACATCACCATTAGGAAGCAGGTTGTCTCCTGAGCTAATGTGACTGTGGCCTAATAGTTTGAGTGTAGGCTGTATGTGTTGTGTAATGTTGGCATCTGGGTGAGGTGGGCGGAGGGATCGCCATTGCAGTGTCTCTATAATGTTCTATATAGATGGTGCAGCCCTGTGTGTATTTTGGGGGAAGTGTGTGAAATGAAGACAAAAGGACAGCTGTATGCAGCCTTTGTTATCCAGCTGTCAGTCACTGCTATCGCCCCACCCAGCTTGGCAGTAGTCCATCCATCATTTATTGGGCTGTTCTTTAACCCGGGCATTTACATTGTTCTGTATCTATCTAATTATGAATTAAATAGCCCAGAGTGCACCTTGGACTTAAAGGTGAATTTCACTTTATAACACTTCTGGGGTGGTTTTCACACCCACCCGGGGTTTTGTGTGCACGCCAGACAGTTTTTAGGTTGCTTGCTTGAATATTTAGGTATTTGATGACAGTCTAGGCAAACCCCCTCCACATCCAATAAAAGCCCATTCAACATCAAACTCCATGTTACTCATTGTAAACAGGAAGTTTTTTGTCGAACGTGAGAATTTGTGCATTTATATATATGGGACAATAACATTAGGTTGTCAATGGTGTTGTATTACTCCTATAATTCTACTATATAATAGATGGCAACCATATAACAATATCCAGCAAGCTGTCTGTTACCGTAGACATCCGTAACGATGGGGGTACATCTCCAGGCTTCGGATGGTCGTCTTGGTAGTTGGAGGCTTCAAAGTGACCGCTGCATATCCTAATAGTCCTCGTTTGAGAACTTCTTTGGCTGTTATGTTGGGGTGTCTGATTACATCCAGCCATGAAAGGTGAATTTAACGGGGGCATCTTAACAACCGCGTACAGCGCACCTCATTATTACACCGATATAGCATCAGACAAAAGTCAGCAGGCGTTGGTTTGAACAATTTATCGGAATGTTGTGCTTTGCTTCTCCGATTATTCTGCGACATGTGGACTCGCGCCAAAATAGGTTGTGTTTTACAATTAGTGTAACGTTTAGACCTGACCAGACTAGGTTACTCAAGCCAAGCTGTTAGGAAATACCTAGTTGCAGAACTGGGCCCCATGAATTTACTAAACATAGTTCTCAGTAAGGTGGAGATGGGAGCAATAACCTTTTTTGGCAAGGCTCTTCAAATGGAAGCATATCTTTCAATTCCTAAAATCAGTTTATCAGCGATAAAGCTGTTCTGAGCTGATTAATAATTTCTTCTAACCATGGTGATTCTAGTGCTGACTTGAGCTTCATCTGATTGTGTACGTGTTAGTTGACCATTAATGGGACTTAAGACGATGTCGGCTCTGCTGGATCGCTGGCAGGAGCTAACAGTTACTTTTTGTCTGTTAATGTCAATCATGGACCCAGTATTTATTGTGGTGTTATGTTTGGATAATGACCACGTTTAGATTAATGTAGATAAATCCACCTGAAATGTGGGTTTCTTGAACCCAATCTGATTAAAGGACTGTTCTTTGCAATCCTCTGCCATGAATAACACCTCTTGCTAAGCCATCAGGAAAATATAAACAGCTCTTTGTACTTCACCCATCATTTTCTAATGGCCATGGCAAGACCTTTCGGAAACAAGATTTAAGCATTGCTTGATTCCTTTTTGCCAAACCGTAGTTTCTCAGGGAGACCTGTTGAAATGTTTTAAGCACACCGGAGAGCCTGGCCAGACCTATGTGTCCAGCACATTCATGTTTGTTTAAGGGATTATAGAGAAATAAGAATTTAGCCCACACTTCAGTCATGAGGTCGGGAGAGGAAGGAAGGAAGAGGGGGAGAGGAAGGAGGAGGAGTCCCTTATGACTTCACTCTCATCCTTAAGCGCAACATGTATACCACTCCCTATTGGTTTTGCTCTATATGCCTAAATCCTGTCATGTCACAAAGTTTTTCTCCACCAAAATAAGCCCCTCTACTCTGAAGATGAAAAGATCTTCATCTAAAACCAAATTGTTTAATTTGTTTTATATTTTGTATTATCCAGAATTGAATCAACATCTACCTGGCTATAATTTACTATTAAATGCACAATGAGATCGTCTGTGTCTATGCCTCATATGACTATTGTGGCTAATATTATTCAGTGAGGTTAATGTTATTTTAGTTGTACGTTAAACTCAATTTAGATTTTGGAATAATAGGTGACTTATATGAGGAAATGACTCCACAAGATGATACATTTACATTTAGAGCATTTGGCAGACGCTTTTATCCAAAGCGACTTACAAAAAAGTAACACAAATGATACATTTTCATTTGTAGACTAGTTGATCAGTAGGATGTTTGGCTACTTTCCATCTCAACAATGGACTGGCTTATATTTCATCCTCAGATTAGCCCTCTGAAAATACCCGACACAAGCAAGCTTCCTTAAAATGGGCCCCGATTTACTTTTTTACATTACGTGCACAGATGAACCTTTTATGCAATACTTTACTTTGGTTTCAAAGTTACAAATGTCAACGACGAGATTGCTACAACAGTAGTGGAGTAGTAGTACAGTGTAGGGATGAGCACAAAGAATGGGGTGGAAACAACATATATTTCTTACAACCCTTTAAGTTGCTCGTTGTTATTCTGAGAAAAAAAAACCACGAGTGACACGTCTTTGTGTCAGCCATTATGTTTCTTTAAATGGATTCACATCATTGTGGATGGCCACAAGATAAACCCATTCTGTTTGCAGTATAGGACTTTGATTTCACTAACTAGTCGTTTCATTTACTACACATTGTTCATTATTTGGGGACACGGTGAGGATCATTGTGTGTAATGTGACGACTCAAGTTGTCGCCCCACACTCAAAATACACGGCCAGCCACGTCGTGTCGTTAAGGAATCCGTGACCGCTGTACACCGATTGGCATCCACTATGAGTGGTAACTCATAATGTCCGGTAAATACGTTCCTGGCCCATGAGTCCGCTATGGGTTCAACATTTTTTAGATCGATAGTTGCTGGAAGTCCTCTTTCAACCAATACGGTCCAGAGTGTTAGGGTTACTTAAATATCTGTTGCAGGCATCATATAGCTGGCGTTCTACCGGCTGGTTTAAGAATATTATATTCCATTCTCTGATTATGGATGTGCTGAACTATGAATCATGGAGTGTTTTTTTATTTGTTTATTTTTTACTACAATAAGCATTTCTGTCTGAGGACTATTTTGTTTTGCATTCAAGGATTGGGTTAGGAAATAGATATATTTTTTTAATTGTGACTTCCGGTATAAACCACGCCCAAACAGATACAGATAATGACGTTGTCTCCAGCACACGACTACCGATTGAATCATGAATGTTATTATTACATCTTGCTTGGTTACCAATGGCTATGGACTATTAAGGACTATGAATGACCATTGTCTGCTTGCACTGTAGGTTCTCTTAAAGTAATGGTTCAGAGTTTAAAGATAAGTTGCATAAAAGCATAATGCTGAGTTAATGAAAGTGAACATCAAATGGACATTGCTGCACTTTGTGTAAATGCTACTAGTAATAGAAGTGTATTGACATGACATTTTCCAAACTCCAGGTCCTTCTCTTTAGGGCCAATGATCACTTGTTTCAACACTTCTTTGTCACTTGTTGTGAGAATGTGGTGTTCTTGATGATACATGGAGATTGTGTGTATGGACCAGGGTGTAGATCATTTTCCTTTTCTAATGAAATGAAGATATGTTGGAAAAGCCCTACAATAGGCTACTACAAAGTGCTATTGGGTAATCCAGGAAATGACAATGATCTGATTAACTTTCCACCCTCCTTTGATTTGGGATAGATTGAACGATCTAAAAGAAAAACTTTGTTTGCGCCCTGTAACAGGACTCAAGACTGCAACAAAAATGGTCGCATTTGCAACCATGTATGATGTGGATGCGAGGTAGAGAGACATTGATTTTCAGTGAAAATAAAAATTGGGATGCAGAAGTGATCATTCCCACTAATTGTGAATAAATCATGTGATTTTATTTGTCAGCCCTAGAGATAAAGTTCCCCTTTAACCTCAATGACGGTACCTAAGCCTTACATGGAAGTAAGTGGAGTTCCCCTGACTACCTCTGATTACCTCTCATGGACTGTACACACAAAACACCGGCCTACAAACACATGCAAACACATGGTCTAAATACAACTGCACACTCAAAACGGAAACCCCCCCCCGCACATCATTTAAAGATGACAGATTTAACTTATAAGGCAGCGATACACATTTGTCTGTCCAAGTTTTTTGTCACACAAGCCACACATGTCTGATACAGCTGGGGAGTCACATCATGAATCGGGAGGTGAGAGGTGAAATGGGGAAGGGTGTGGATGCTTGGGCTACAATACAAACTAACTCTCTCTCATCGCCGGATCCTGTTTTCTCGTTTCCTGTTCCCCTTTCTCTGTTCCCTATTAATCTAATCATACCCATTTTTGGCAGTTTAAAAACCTACTCATAACATTTGAAATAGTGAAGTTATGGTTAAAAGAAAATGCTGGTTGGACTTAGTGACTTTCTTTAACCACTTGTTTATCTTTGTACTTTAGCATTCGTCTGATTTATTTCCTTCACAGTGAGGTCAGGGACAAGGTTTGCATTTCCTTACATTGTAAGTGTCTAACCACCATAACGTGTCAATAAGGTTTCCACCCTAGTTCTTAGAAACTTCATCTTAAAAAACGACTTGCAGGGAAATTGACAGCCCCCACTTGTGAGAACAGAAGATGCGATAAAATAGACGTGAGATAAAAGTTCTCAGTTCTCAACTGCTTGATTCGTTATTATTGGTTCGTTCCTATAACTATATGGCTTCATTAAAAAGTTTAGTGGAGGACATTATTCATTATTATAGGACATTATTGAATGAATGAATGAATTCATGTCTTTATTTCGAACAACAACAAATATATAAGTTAAATAAAAAAATGTATATAAATAAATAAAAAACAACCAATAAAATTAACTAACGCACATAAATAAACATTTCTTGTTTGAAAAGGAGCAGGATGAAGCCCATGCTTATCTAGTCCTGCCCCAATTCCTCACCAGTCAATCAACTCAACAAAAATACACACATTCCCATCATCCACTTCAGTGTCCTTTTTACACAATCAAACCAAATAGTCATGCATGGTCCTTAATCAATAGTCAATAATCCAAAATATATCATATTGCAATCTATTAATAGTGTCAGAATCACAGAATACATTCCCCATCCTCACTTTCATACCTCACAAAACGTTTTTTTGAACATTTTTTTGAACTGTATGATGTTTTTACTCTGTATTATCCAGGCT